>JAKCPB010001894.1:0-45815 GCA_021442155.1 Cymbidium sinense
AACCACCTTTAAATTGAATCTTCAACACTTAGGAAACTATAACCCAAAGCCTAGTTAGGACATACCACACAAGCTTTAATACACACACACATTAGATTAAGTCACCACTTTTAGCTTTATGTTTGGGTGGTGCATGGTTTGATGTATGTTTGATTTTGTGATGTATTATTTTAGACCGATGTTAGGGTGTATATTTGTAGGACTGAAAGTTAGGCCATTAGCCTTAATCATGTTTTCTATAGGGATTATGCTTAGGGCTCAAAAATAAATATAAATGCTCTTTTGTAGGTTTCTTAAGCCCCAGGAAAATCTAAGTTAGGACATGTGGGCTTGGTTACCCATATGTTCTACTGGGGATTATGCTTAAGGGGCCAGCTCAAAAATAAATATAAATGCTCTTTTATAGGTTGCTTAAGCCCTAAGCAAAATCTAAGTTAGGACATGTGGGCTTTACCCATATGTGCTAAGTCCAAAATTATAAACATAATTGTTTGGGTGGAATGTATGTTTAGCTAACCTTTGTTTTAGTGTGTAGTTAGATTTATCTTTCCATTTCAATGTAATTTTGCAATTAGAATTAGGATTAGTGCTATGGGGAATTAGGATGAGCATTGGTTAGAAAGACTATGTCTTGTGTGCCATGTGATGCTTTGAAGTAAGCCAAATCAAAGAAGCAAAGAGAAGGAAAAAAGACATAAAGATTTGAAGAAGATGAAGACCCCCATAGCATGTATTCATCCTTAATTGTAATTATTCTTTTGTAATCCAAGTTGTATAAGGGTAGAGCTCAGCTACCTATTTCTTTTTTTCGTTGTAATACTGACCACACCGACCTTTTCTTCTTTTGCGTTAGCTTTATAAATTGTTTAATTATTTGTTCATTTTGCACACTAGAAATTGCATGCCTCTTATAGTTTCTTTCTCTATTGATGCTTTAATGTGTGGCTTGGATGCAATTAGGCTCTTAGGAAAAAAATTAATTTTCCATCCCAACTACTCATAATTAAATTTTTAAATAACTCATAACCTCACATAAAGCCTAGGACATAATCAAGATAATTAAAATATTTAGTAACCCCTTAGCTAAATGATTGAATGCTTCATAATATGCATATCATATTCTTTCTTCCTTGAAAATAGAGAATTTTCATCCTTGCACGATAGGGGAATGCTTGACCTATGAGGGCATCTCTTGTGATGGAAAACACAACTTCTTGCTAATTTTGCTCATAACTCATTTTCATCATACATTTATACATATGAAAATCCCAAAGCCTTTATTAAAATGAAGTGTCAAATACAAATAAAATTTGAAAATATTTGCATTAGACTAGGTCATTACTCTATACCACTCATGCTCTAGTCTCTTAGGGAGTGAGGTTTAAGGACATTAGTCTCTTTCTAAATAATAACCTAACTATCTTGCAATTCATATGACTTGGCCACATGGATTTAAAATGTAGGAGGAATTAGCTAGCTGCCACTTAGAAAAGTCCAGTAGTGTGGTTTATCCTCTGTGGAGGTAATTATATATACCATCTTTGCTTAGATTTAGGTCGGTTTTGATTCTTACCAAAGCTCCTAGATTTTGGATCTAGGTAGTTGATTCCTTGCTATAAGCATAAATCCTCACCCCTTAGAATTCCCAACCTTGTTGAGATTATAAGTCTAGCTTTCTAATAAAATTTCAAACATATAACTCTCACTCAAATATATAAAGCCCTACCATAAGATAGTTTAGATGCTTACTAGGTTTCTAATATATGTGCATCCCTACTCATCTCTTTGGCTTGATAAGTCTCTCCTTTTGATCTATCCCATTGATTCTAAATATAGATTTATTAATAATCTATCATTGAATTCTTTTGAGAAACTAATTGTCTACTTTAATCAAGAGTATTCTGAACTCACTTCTTATACTAACATGGGGCTTGCCCCATAAGAAATTTTAGAGAATATTTTAAATAAACCCTACTTTATTCATCCATTAAGGAAAAATCTTTACATTCAAGATCCATCATGCCTGAGTCCTTATGGTGATTAGATTAGGGTGTAGATTTCATTTTGAGATAGTGCACTTTTCCTTTGATGTTTATCACTAAGTATATCCCTCAAGTGTCTCTGATACAATTATACATATCCAAATAAACACCATTCTTATCATGAGCATTCTATCATCTTTCTTAGCTCTAGTCTCCTTTTTATCTATCATGATTAATTTTCCAAATATAGCCAATTTATTAAAATCTTGGAGAAATCACTTTTTTAAGAGAGTATTCTAGGATATCTCACCTTCCTTAAGATTAACTATTTGCTTTTTTATAGAACTTTAAAACATAATTTAATAAACCTTTATTCATCCATGTAATGGGAAAATCTTTGGTATTTAAGACCCACCATGCCTTAGAGTCCATTAATGTTAGGTCCATTATTAGTGATTTATCTTAGATAGTGCACTATTATGATGTCAAATCCCTAATAAGTATACCTATCTAATATGTCTTCCATACAATAAATAAAAACAAACACCACACAAAAAATCAAACATTTGGCCACTAACTTACCAAATTTGTTAAGTAAGAAATTTCAAATCAAATCAACATATATCACATAACCAATCATAAAGATATTTTAAAATTAAACATATAATCAAACCATTCTAGCATACTTAAATTTGTAAGGGTTTTAAAATTAAAATTTTCAAACAAGAAACATAATACAAATACCTTCATAGGTCTCTTAAATATTTAACCACCTATAACATGGTTGAGTATGTCTAAATAAATCTTATGGCAAAGTCTATCCTCCAATATAAAAAATCTCTAAGATTCAATGAACACTTTTAGCATACCTAAATATTAAGTGTGGTTCAAATTTTGAGTTAAATATAGAAATCAATGATTGATAATAATCAAAGGCAATCTAATTACATTTCAACAAATGTAGTGATTTCATTGTGGTCTTTTAGTCATCAATGTAGATCATGGCTCTAGAAAGTTTAACTTCTCTTTCCCTTTGGTGGATATAAGATCAGAAATCTCACCAATACTGATGTTAATCCATTTTGGTTGTGGCATGTGGGGTCACTTTGAGACAACCATAAATAGATAAATATATAAACACTCATGCTATATCCCATCCAACTAAGTTTCCTCATTGAAGAGGAAGGTCATTTCCCATTTATCAATTTAAATAGAATCATTTAGTTTACCATAGCTCAGTAAGAGCAAAATGGCCACTTAAAGGGGAAGGCTATATTTAGCCTAATAGATAGACTTTGAAGTAGTAGTTTAATAAACCCAAATAAAAATAAAGAAAAATAGTGAGCAGAGAGCTTAAAGTCACTTCCCAGTTTAAGAGGGTTCTAAGGCCTCTCCACTTTTGAGTGGTAAGTTCCACTTTACATGGAGAGGAAGACTAAAATCACTACTTCTCCTCCACTACTCAAAATACTTTAAGACACTATAGCAAGAATGGACTTAATGCTCTAAAGTCTAGAGCATATGGATGCTTGAGTCTAACTTGTTCAATTTGAGATCCATGATCCCAGAGTTTATTCAAGAGAGAGAGAGAGTCAACAAATCACAGGCATGTAAGAGGAAATGGAAAATGATGTATTTTCTTGATTACCATGTAAGGCCAATCAAACATTGTTCTTCAATAAGGAGATCTAAGGAGAAAATTGTTGCAACAAATCACTGCCATCCACCATCACTCATTTTGGTAGCATCACCATTCAAGGTTCATAAGCTCAGGAGAGACCTTCCAATCTAGTGATTGACTATAGCCCAAATCCCTCCATCTATTTCACTTGTTAAGAATTGAGCTCATTCGCTCTTCTACTAACCATAAGTGGTGACCTAAGACCCATCAAAAGCACACCAGATCTGAGATAAAGAACTACATTAACCATGATTGATCCTCCCAAGGAGAAGTTTTGATAGATTCATTACATTGAGGTAAATAAACTAATCAATAGTATTTATAGTCCATATAATGATCATAGATGACATATTAATGGACTACTTTGAAGAAAAATTCTAGTGACCATTCATCAAGATGAGGATGGGTCACCTATCTTGATGAATGATATGTTAAAAAAAATGGGTCCATTTTGACACTTAATTTAAAAGTTATAAGAAGGTGTTGTTCTAGAAAGGTGACACTTCATTGACTACACCTTTCACCATCTTAAAAAAAATGATCACATTAACAAGATGGAGAAGAAAATTGAGGTGTTGATGGCTTCTCAACCTAACTATAGCCTCCTTCTATGGTAAACAAACTAGAGTATACCTCTTGCATAAATGATGATTTTGGTAGCTTGCATAGAAGGTTTCGCACCTCCATGCATGAAAAGTTATTCACATGGTAGAGTAGTGTAAAAATGGTGCAATCTAGCTCATCCATTCCAATGTAGACCAAACTAAAAGAAATTTGATATAGTTCAACAACTCAAAGGTTTTGTAAATTCCTTAAGAACTTTGATTTATAACTTCAAATGCATTTAAAAAAAAATGTGACCCACTTTGTTTAGACTTTGTCAAACCTAGTTTGCATTTGATAGTTATGCCAATCTATAGGACTTTAGTAAGCACTCTCATCAAGGTTTGTTGAAGTTCATCAAAGATATAAGATCTTATTATAGCAAAATAAGTTCTAATGAGTCCTATTGATTATATTCTTAGCTCATAACCTAAATGTGAGTCAAAATCCCAACATGCCATTGAGATTATTTTCAATATTCATGGCTTGCTTTCATGCTTAAGGGCTTTACCATATGGATATGAGAAACTAAATCAACAACTAACATACAAAAGCAAAATAGTTGCTACAAATCATCTTATCCCAAGTCAGAAGGTGTTAGTGCTAAAGTTGTGTCTGGATATGAAAGAAGCTAGCTGAGTCAAGAAGAGATATGGTTCTCCTTGCCACCTCCTAGACAACAAATTATTTGACAAATTCCACCACATTAGAAAAAATATAAATGAAGTAAATATTACCCACCTACTTTATAGAAATATACCAATTATCAAGAAGATTTTAGGAAATTTTTTTAAGAATTCTTAAAGAAACTTGACTTTATATCTGAGATCATTCAAGAGTATGTTGGCTGAATTAGCCTCATGTTCAATTTGATTAATTTTGATGATAACAAACAAATGCTTGGATGTTCTAATGAATATTTTTATGTGTTTAGATATATATCAATTGCTAATTACATATCCAATACATCTCACAAATTGTTAGAAGAAATTGCAAGAATAAAAGAATGAAAGGGTGAAGCTCATGATTTTAGGTTATATGACTATTCATATGAGTTCTTTGGCATGAATCAATTTGCTCACAACCTAACATACTATTTTAATGAGGTTAATTTATATAAATCTTTATTTAATTAGCATTCAATTATATGTTTCATACATAGCATTAAAATTGTCAAAGTAATAAATGATAAAAACTATTAAGTATAATTATTTTATTTACTTAATATAATTAGGTATTTTAATTTAATTTGCTGGTTATAAGATAACTAACATATTTATGATTATATATAAATTATATCATAATTTTAAATGTCACATGTCAAAATTAACAAAAAATATATAAAATTTTGTATTTTAGCCAAAGTCATTTTTTAATCAAAGAATTCATATCTGATTTTATCTCCATCGGATTCTTGGATTTTTCCTTTAAAATAAGTGGTTACATGACCCACTTTGCATTAAAATTGAATTTATTATGATTTTTAAACATTACTGATTTTAATAATGGATGCTACATGCTTTGAATATATTAAGAGCTACATTTGATTACTTTTGACTTTCCCATGTGAATAAAAATTTGCTAAATTTAATATTTGTTTAATATAAATTATATTTTTATTGAATATTAAATTATCACATGATAGCATGAGGTTTGTATAATATATTTCTTTGAAATAATTTTTAAATGACTTCTTGCCTATAAATAGCCCTCATTCTCTTCATGAAAGCATCCTCATTCAAAATTCAAAATCTCCAGCAAATCTAAGAGAAAATCTCTTAAATGTTCCTTCCAAGTGTTCTCCAAATATTGCAAGATCAAATCCTTGGTTTGGAAGCTTCAACATCTTCAACTAAAGCCTTTTAAATTACTTGAGTTTGTTTTCTTGATCTTAATACTTTTAGTTGTTCATGCTATTTTCACCATCTATTTCTTCTTTCTAATTTATACTTTTGGTGGATTAGTCTTTGAACATTGGTTTTCACATCAAAGTTTCTCAATCATTTTTTTTGGTGAAAAACTCTTGTGATAATTTGTAGGATCTATTTCAACTTGTTGAAATTTTTCTTCCTACAAATTTCTTTGGTTTCTTGAAATATTTCTTCTTTGGTCTTATTTTGAAAGATCATTTATTCTTAGATCTATTTTAGAAGTATATTTTAAGCATTTTAAAATAAATTATTGTGCTGAAATTATTTTCATATTTGCTAGATCTCTTTTTTAATTAAAGCTTACTAACCCAACTTAGATCTATCATATATACTTATTTTTTATTTTGTGATCATTAGCATTAATTGAAAGAATCTTTTGGTTAAAATAAATTACCTTGCTGAAATTTATTTTATCATGAAAAGAATATTGTGAATTTATTTTGAAATCATTTTGTATTATTTTATAAATTATAATAACATAAACATCTAGTAAGATCACTTTAAGATATTTATTTTATTAAGTGAGCATTTCTTGCCAAATTTTTTAAGTTGTAAAGTGATCATTTATAAGTTGTGAGATCTTTTTTTGAATTTGATTTCTTGGTATATTTGTGAGAGATTTATTTATCAAAATTTATTATTTTGTATTTTCTTTTGTTGTAAAATTTATTTTTGGGGTTGTACTACCTTTGTAGAGACATATTATTGTAGGGTACTCACGTTATAGGAGACTATTTGTAAACCTTTTTCATTTAGTGGATTCTAGCCGGGGGTGGCTAGGGATTAGGGTTGTTTGGTACAACCACAAAATGTGCCTTGTCTCTTTTATTTTATTGTATTTTATTTTTGCTGCATTTAGAATATCTTATCATTATAAAATCAAAATCTAATTTTCTATTTAAAATTAAAATTTAAGTTTTAAAATTTTAATATCACCCAATTCTGTCTGGTATGTGAGCCTAGGCTCTTTTATTGGCTTAACATCCAAGAGTAGATCTTTTCTCTATGGCACAAGGTTTCCCAAAGGGTTCATTACAGGAGGACAATCCACTCATAGACCTCCACTTTTAGATAGTGTACCATTTGATTATTGGAAAAATAGAATTAGTACATTTTAAGAGGTCAAGATGCACATGTGGTATGACACATCAATATCATACACCCATAGAGAAGTAAATGGCATTAAAGTAGAAAAACCTTTTGAGGAATGGTCTATAGAAAGAGAACTTGATGAATTAAATTGTAATAATTTTACATTGTGCTTTATTACTGATGATTACATGAAAATTTCTATGTTAAGTAAAAAAGAAATATGGGATAAACTTATTATAACTTATGAAGGAACTAGTGAAGTTAGAGATGCTCACATAAATAGACTTGTTCATATTATGAGTTATTTCATATGTCTCCTTCAATCTATTTATATGTATACTAGATTCATGAAAATAATTAACACATTACATTCTCTTGGAAAACATATAGGAATCAAGACTTAGTTTATAAGATTCTTAGATGTCTTCCAAAAGAATGGGAAGCTAAAGTATTATTAGTGAAGCTAAAGATTTATCTACTTATCCACTTGATCAGCTTTTGGGTTCTTTGATAGCACATGAACAGTTATTGCTCAAAGGGATAAGATGGATAACTCAAAGAAAAAAGGAGAAGGAGAAAGGAAAAGCCATTGCACTACAAGTTGATGATAGTGATGAGCATAACACCTCAAGCTCGGATGGTGATTGTGATGAGGTGGTCATGCTTTCCAAAAGGCTTGGGAACTTGCTAAGGAAGAAGAATCAAAGGTATAAAAAATCTAAAAATTATAAATTTCAAACTAAGAAATTTCCTACAGGTGAAGGGATCATTTGCTATCATTGTAAAAAGCCTGGACACATAAGAGGTGATTGTCCAGAACTTGTTGAATCAAAGAAAAAAGAAATTGATGTAAATAAAAGAAAAAATATGAAGGAGAAAAAGTACCATAAGAAGAAGACAACTTTATGGGCCAATCCAGATTCAAATGAATCAAGTACTAGCTCATCGGATGAAGAGGTCAACATATGTCTTATGGCAAATGGAGAATCGACTTAGATTCTCAAGAGGTATGTAATGATATATCTTATGATGAATTAGATGATGCTTTTAATGATTTAGTTATTGAATATAAAAATTAAAAAGAAAATACAAAACCTTAGAAAAGAACAACATAAAAATTTAGATATGCATTTTGTGATTTAAAAAATGAATGTGATAATTTAAAAGTAAAAATACTTCTTTATTAAATTGTTCCTTAGTTGTAAAACTTGAAAGAGAGAAATATCTTATTAAAAGCAAGATTAGAATTATGTTTAAATCACAAGTTCATTATAATACTTCATCAAGAAAACATATTTAATAAAAATTATTTGCATCATACACATCCCACTCATATACCTTATAATTATCATTCTAAATCATATGCAAACACTAATGTTTTGCAACTATTGCAATAAAAAAAAGGGCATATTTCATTTGATTTGATGCATAAATTACAAAATACTAAGCAATCATCTTATGTGTGGGTACCAAGCACTACACAAACCATGCATGCTAAATATCTTACTTCAAATTTAGAATGTGGACCCAAACATGTTTGGGTTCCAAAAGTTAACATGTGAGTTTATTTGTAGGAATGCCTTCAAAGCAAAATCAAAGAAGGCATGTGGTACTTGTGGATGTTCAAGACATATGATGGAGATAAAGATAAATTCACAACTTTAGAATCAAGTGATGGAGGATTTGTTACATATGGAGATAATGCAAGGGAAAGATCATTGGCATTGGTTCTATTTGTAAGAATTCTATCACTTTAGATAAAGTTTTTCTAGTAGAAGGATTAAAACATAATTTAATTTCTATTAGTCAATTATGTGATAAAGGTTTGAATGTAGTATTCCATGCATCATATTGCATTATAAAAAATAATGAAAATGTTTTGCTAGTAGGAAAAAGATACAAAAATATTTATGTCATTGATTTAGATAGCTTTCATGATGTAAATTTAAAATTACTTTTTTTAAAAGCACTCATGATGATATATGGTTATGGCATAGGAGACTATGTCATTAACATGCACACACTTAATAAAATTGCTAAACTTGATTTAGTAGTTGGATTAAATTAAATTTTCATTCAAACTATGTTTGTGATGCATGTATTCATGGTAAACATTCTAGAAGCTCATTTAAAAGTAAAATATTGTTTCTACTTCTAGACCTCTAGAATTATTGCACATGGATTTATTTGGTCCTATTAGCACCAGCTTAGGTGGAAAAAATTATGGTTTTGTGATTGTTGATGATTTCTCTAGATATACTTGGGTTTATTTGTAACTTACAAGGATGATGTTTTGGTGAGTTTAGAAAGTTTTCTAAATATATTCAAAGAGAACAAGGCCTTTTGATTAATAGGGTTCAAACCGATCATGGTGGCGAATTTGAAAATAAATTATTTGAGGATTATTGTGATGAACATGGGATTAGACATAATTTTTCTGCACCTAGAACTCCCAACAAAATGGAGTAGTAGAGAGAAAAAATAGAATATTAATTGAATTAAGTAGATCTATGCTTGATGAGTATAAATTGCCAAAATATTTTTTGGGTAAGAAATACTACATGTTATGTGATGAATAGGATCTATTTTAGACCAATTTTGAAGAAGACACCCTATGAATTATTTTTGGAAAGTAGCCTAAGATTGAACACTTTCATGTATTTGGATGTAAATGCTTTATTTTGAATAATGGAAAAGATCATTTAGGTAAGTTTGATTGCAAATCGATGATGATGGTATTTTCTTAGGATACTCTCTTCTAGTAGAGCTTATAGAGTTTACAATAAAGAAAAATGATTGTAGAAGAATCAATACATGTTATTTTGATGAAAATTTGAATTGATCCCATTAGAAATGAAGTGATTGATGAAGAGATTGATAACTTAAGAAAATATCTTTAGAAGATAATATGGATGATTCATTGCTAAAGAATGGAAATATAATAAAAATCATCCAAAGGAACTAATTATAGGAGATCCTTAAAAAGGAGTTATGAAGACATAGTAGAGGTTGTAGATCATTCACATTTTTATGAGGTTGAACCTAAAAGAAGAAGCATTAAATGATAATTTTGGATTATTGCTATGGAAGAGGAGTTGAATCAATTTGTAAGAAATGATGTTTGGGAATTAGTCCCAAGACCAAGATCAAAATGTCATTGGAACAAAATGGATCTTTAGAATAAGTATGATTAGAGGTTGTATTAGAAATAAAGAAGCATACACACAAGTTGAAGGTATAGATTTTGAAGAATTTTTGAAGAAGATCTGGGCTACTCGTTACTTGCTTATGCTTGTTTAGAAATTTTAAACTTTTCAAATGGATGTCAAAAGTGCATTTTGAATGGATTTATTGACCAAAATGTAAGAGAGCAACACCTGGATTTGAGAGCCTTGATTGTCCAAATCATGTGTATAAATTAAAGAAAGCCTTATATGGTTTAAAACAGGCTCGTGCTTGGTATGATAGGTTAAGTAACTTTTGATAGATCATGGATTTAGAAAGGTAGAGTAGATACCACTTATTCCTTAAGAGCATAGATGATGATTTGATTGGTACAAGTGTATGTAGATGATATATTATTTGGAAGTACAAATGAATCTTTATGCCATGAGTTCTCATCTTTGATGTCTAAAGAGTTTGAAATGAGTATGATGGGAGAACTTAATTTTTCTTAGGTCTTCAAGTGAAGCAACAAGAAAATGGCACATTCATGTCAAACTAAGTATATAAATGAATTGCTTGAGAGGTTTGACATGAAAAGATTTAAATCTAGTAAAACTCTGAGCCCATCTATAAATTGGATTTAGATGAATTAGGAAAATCTGATCAAAAACTTTATAGAGTATGATAGGTTCACTTTTATACCTTGCTAGTAGGCGATATTATGTTTGTTGTTTGTGTGCTCATTTTCGTGCCAACCCAAAAGAAGAATCTCATTTAATAGCAAGTTTATCTTTCTATTTGATAGGTTAGGTTTATGGTATCCTAAAAATTCTTTATCATGTGATTTGGTGTTTATTCGATTGATTTTGGATGCAAAGTAGATAGAAAAGCACATCGCACATGTCATTTTTTAGGATCATCACTTGTGTCTTTCATCTAGAAACAAATTTTTAGTTTTATCCACTGAAGTACATAGCCGGTGTTCGTTTTAAAGCAACAATTAGAAGATTTTGGTATTAAGCAAGATCACATTCTAGTTCAGATACTAGTGCTATTAGTTTGACTAAAATCCTATCCAAAGACTCAAACCAAGCATATAGAAATTAGACATCATTTTATTAGGGATCATGTTTTGAAAGGTGATGTTAATATTAATTTTATTAGTACCGATTTACAAATTGAGATATTTTTACAAAACCATTACCGTAAGAACATTTTGTACTTTAAGATGCATGCTTGGAATGTTAGATCCTAATATTTAAAATTGTATGTAGTTTGTTCTCACTTTTGATGTTGGGGGGAGAAGAGTAAAATGTTGGTTAGTATTAAGTCTATTTAATGCATACATTTAGGGGAGCAACATTATTCATCTCATATGCATAAATTTTTTTTAAAGAATTTTTTCAAAACTATGATGAAAGGTCAATTTGCACCTTCATCAAAATCAATACCCAACATTAGTTTGTCATCATCAAAAGGGGAGATTGTTGGCTTAATTAGCCTCATGTTCAATTTGATTAATTTTGATGATAACAAACAAATGCTTGGATGTTCTAATGAATATTTTATGTGTTTCAGATATATCAATTGCTAATTACATCCAATACATCTCAAATTGTTAGAAGAAATTGCAAGAATAAAAGAATGAAAGGATAATGTGAAGCTCATGATTTTAGGTTATATGACTATTCATATGAGTTCTTTGGCATGAATCAATTTGCTCACAACTTAACATACTATTTTTTTAATGAGGTTAATTTATATAAATCTTTATTTAATTAACATTCAATTATATTTTCATACATAGTAAAATTGTCAAAGTAATAAATGATAAAACTATTAAGTATAATTATTTTATTTACTTAATATATAGGTATTTTAATTTAATTTGTGGTTATATGATAACTAACATATTTATGATTATATATAAATTATATCATAATTTTAAATGTCACATGTCAAAATTAACAAAAATATATAAAATTTTGTATTTTAGCCAAAGTCATTGTTTAATCAAAGAATTCATATCTGATTTTATCTCCATGGATTCCTTGGATTTTTTCCTTTAATAAGTGTTACATGACCCACTTTGCATTAAAATTGAATTTATTGATTTTTTTAAACATTGATTTTAATAATGGAATGCATGCTGCTTTGAATATATTAAGATTATTTGACTTTCCCATGTGAATTTTGCTGCTAATATTTTATTGAATATTAAATTATCACATGATAGCATGAGGTTTGTATAATATATTTGAAATAATTTTTTAAAATGACCTTCTTGCCTATAAATAGCCTCATTCTCTTCATATCCCTCATTCAAATTCAAAATCTCCAGCAAATCTAAGAGTCTCTTAAATGTTCCTTCCAAGTGTTCTCCAAATATTGCAAGATCAAATCCTTGGTTTGGAAGCTTCAACATCTTCAACTAAGCTTTTAAAATTACTTGAGTTTGTTTTCTTGATCTTAATACTTTTAGTTGTTCATGCTATTTTCACCATCTATTTATTCTTTCTAATTTATACTTTTGGTGGATTAGTCTTTAAACATTGGTTTTCACATCAAAGTTTCTCAATCTTTTTTTTGGTGAAAAACTCTTGTGATAATTTGTAGGATCTATTTCAACTTGAAATTTTAACTTCCTACAAATTTCTTTTGGTTTCTTGAAATATTTCTTCTTTGGTCTTATTTTGAAAGATCATTTATTCTTAGATCTATTTTAGAAGTATATTTTAAGCATTTTAAAATAAATTATTGTGCTGAAATTATTTTCATATTTTTAGATCTCTTTTAATTAAAGCTTACTAACTTTAGATTATCATATATATATTTATTTTTTTTATTTTGTGATCATTATTAATTGAAAGAATCTTTTGGTTAAAATAAATTACTCCTTGCTGAAATTTATTTTATTGAAAAGAATATTGTGAATTTATTTTGAAATCATTTTGTATATTTTTACAAATTATAATAACATAAACATCAGTAAGATCACTTTAAGATATTTATTTTATTTTTTTATTGCTTGACAAATTTTTTAAGTTGTAAAGTGATCATTTATAAGTTGTGAGATCATTTTTGAATTTGATTTCTTGGTATATTTGTGAGAGATTTATTTATCAAAATTTATTATTTTGTATTTTCTTTGTTGTAAAATTTATTTTGGGGTTGTACCCCTTTGTAGAGAGAGTACATATTATGTTGTACCCCTTATAGAGAGTACTTTTGTAAACCATTTTTCATTTAGTGGATTCCTAGGGTGGTAGGTGGACGTAGGGTTTGGGCCAACCACGTAAAAATTGTGCCTCTCTCTTTTACTTTATTGTATTTTTATTTTTTGCTGCATTTAGAATTATATCTTATCATTATAAAATCAAAATCTAATTTTCTATTTAAAAATTAAAATTTAAGTTTTGAAAATTTTAATATTACCCAATTCACCCCTCCTACTCATGAGTAATGATTACCACCACATGATTACCATGTCTTGAGATTATTTTACTTTAGACTTAAGCATATACAAGTCAACCATAGTCATCCCTAAGTGAATATTTACTAAAATAACCTTCCATTGATTAAATTCTGAAACCTCTTCCTCTTGAAAAAAAAAGGTTTATATTATCAAACCTCTAAAAGGTAGTATAAATTAAGAAACTCTATAGTTTGAGGTATTAAACCTCTAACACCAAAAGAAGGTTTGTGTTGCCTTAACTTGAAGAGGTGACTACTATCGGCATCAATCCACTTGCGGGATAGTTTAGTAGCCTTGACCACCATAAAGTCTAGCACTCCATCCCACAGGTTGTAATTCTACTTCTTCCTCCCTCTCCTCTTCCGGAGCATTGTATCCATGAACAAGGGCATTAAATCTCTTACCCCACTTACTTTATTGGATTTCTTTCATGTATCTCCACCCAAAAGAAATCAATCAAGATAGCTTTCACTTACATCTTATCCACTTTCGATACTTTAGATTTTATTCCTCTTGAAAACTCTCCAAGCCTAGAAAATAACAACATAGCTCTCATTTTTGATCCTATCTTGATTTAGAAATGAATTTTCCTTTATGAATCAGCTGGGTTCACCTCTTGAGGTTGACTTGGAGTCAACTGACTCCAAGGATCCTATAGGAGAAGCTATAGGTATACCTAATGAGAAGGTAGAACTTTTCACAAGTTCATCATTTCAAGAAGTCACTGAAGTCAACCTGTGCAGTGGCAAAGTTCTACCTCCTAGGGTAGCACCTCAAGATAAGGGTATACAAGTCATTGGTTCTAATGAGCAAATAACCCCTCCACAGGATGCTCCACCTATGGATATGCTTAGGAGGACCAAGTTAGAGTTGATTAGAACATCTTAGCACATCTTAGAAACTTTTCAACTAAGTTAAGCATATATGACTACCTTGTCTTATCCAAAGAGATGAGAGAATCTATAGTCAAGGCTCTTCTTGATCTAGAGATGCTTTCAACCGATCAAGCTAAAGAGGAGGCACATAGCTCAATGGAAATCTTAGGTGTTATATTCAGTGATGAAGTGCTTCTAGGAATGACCAAGCACAACCACCCTATTTATATCAGAGTGGACGTTGGCAGATATAGGTTATCAAGAGTTTTGGTTGACCAAGGTACATTACTCAACATTATGAGTTTAAGAACCCTTGCTTACTTATGGATCAACATCTCCAAGCTTCAAAAAAGAGATGATGATGTTGAGAGGATTCAATAAACAAGGTGAGAGGGCCTTAGGCTCCATAGTTTTGCTATTAGAGATAAATGATTAGAAGATTGAAGCCAAGTTTCATAACATAAACTCAAATACATCTTTCAATGCTTTTCTTGGGAGATCGTGGATACATGTAAACAACATAGTTTCATCCTCTCTACATTAGTGCATGAAGTTCATGAGATGGAATTGTGTCAAAGGAGATCTCAAACCCTTCACAGTTCATGAGGTTGGTATATATGAGGATGCAGCCTATTTTTTTCACCAAAATCAATAAGTCCATTCTCGTGAATCTAGTCAAGATCCCCAAGAGGGACAAAAGAAAGAAAGAGGACAAAAGAAAAGAAAAGAAAAGAAATAGAAAAAGAAATAAAAAAAAGAAAAAGAAAAAAAAAGAAGCTAGACATGAACTCGGGGAAGATATAGAGTCTATAGATTCCACCACAATTCATTACTCCATTCGAACATACGGGTATGATGGCCGATCCACCAGTGGGGAGGATGGTTAGGCGACCTAAAGTGGAAAGCCTCCCTATTGGCCACCTAATAGAGGAATGTCCCACGAGTACACACCTATCCACATAGACTTAAGGATATAGTTCAGAGGATGAGTCTTATATGGTTAGCACACCAGCCAGCTCTTCTTAGCAGTAACTCCCTTTGAAAGTGACATTTGAGCATGATAATGATGAAGACCGGACTCCAAAGCAAAGTATAAATGTATCCAAGTCTGCATATGAGAGAGTCAGGAGTCAGTTGGGAATCTTAGCTCTAACCCCACTTTCCTCTCAAAAGTTGAGGGTTTAGTAGTTATGGAAGCCCCTAAGTCATCAACATATGGGAAAACTCATAGGTTCTTTTTGGGAGCATCATCCTCAAGTTAGGAAGCTGATGTACAACTTGCGGATAATTCTTATAAAGATTTAATATAATTTCTTTTTGATTGGTATTTGTCTTGTGTTCTTAATTTAATAATGAAGGGATTAATCCCATATACTTGGTCTAAACACAGGTCAAACTACTTTGAAAGGTTATGGGACAACCAAAGCAGACATCCTCAATCAAGACCAAGACTAGAATTGGTATAGTGGGTCCAGTCGATGATGACAACCATTGCCTAGTCATCACCAATCATTTGGAGTATGATAGGTTCTTTTCAAATCATGTTAACTCATATGAGAAGGTGTGATTAGAAACTTTCAGATGATCCAAATGAGTTTGAAGTCAAAGATTCACCATCAGAGTTTGAAGAGGAGATCAGATAAACCATCGATGATGTCAAAGAAATCAACCTAGTGACTGAAGATAATCCATGCCCGACATACATCAGTTCTTTATTGAATGATACTAAAACCAATGACTTAGTTGGCTATTGATTGAGTTTAAGGAATGCTTCACATGGAGTTACAAAGAAATGCCCGGTTTATCTCATGATATAGTAGTCCACAAACTAGTAATAGAGCCTAGTGCTAAGCCTATCAAGGAAGCTCCTAGACGCATGCGACTAGACATTGAACAGTCATTTCTGAAGTCAAAAAATTGATCAATGTTGGCTTTATCAGGGAAGAAAAATATCCTACCTAGTTGGCCAGTGTCATCCCAATTAAGAATAAAATGGCCAAATTTGTATATGCATCAATTTTTGGGATCTAAATAAGGCATGTCCAAAGAAAATTTCCACTACCAATACTAACTAATGGTGGACATTGCCTCATCTCATGCGTCTTCTCTTTCATGGATGGCTTCGGTTATAACCAAATAAAGATGGCCCTAAGGATGAAAGGAACACTATGTTTTGAACCACGATCAAATCTTTTGCTATAGGGTCATGCCTTCGGCCTTAGAAATGTCGGTCTACATACATAGCCATGACTTTCTTTGATGAACTCATTCATCATGAAGTCGAATGTTATGTAGATGATATTATAGTCAAAAATAAGTGTAGTTTTTGAATGGTTAAGGCAATATAACCTTAAAATGAATTCCTTGAAGTGTGCATTCAGAGTAGCTATAAGGAAATTCTTTGGGTTTATTGTACGGTGGCATGGAATAGATATTGATCTGGAGAAGATCGAGGCAATATTAGAAATGCCACCCCCTAAAAGTCTAACTCAATTTAGATCATTTCAAAGAAAATTAGCATATCTGAGATGCTTCATTTCCAACCTATCAGGAATATGCCAACCATTCTCAACACTTGTCAAAAAGGATGCCAAGTTCAAGTGGGATGACAAGTGCCAACATGCCTTCGAAGATATCAAGCACTACTTGATGATGCTACTAATTCTAGCAGCCCCTACCCTAGTCAAGCCATTGATATTATATACCACTATTTTAGATGACTCCCTTGGCACTTTGTTGGCCCAAACCAATGATGAAGGAAAAGAAAATGCACTCTACTATCTTAGTCATCATTTAATCCTTGCTGAGGTAAATTATCCACCTATTGAAACCGAGCTTTAATCTTTGCATCCCAAAAGCATGGCATTACATGCTTTCTCATAAGGTGAACTTGATCTCTAGGATTAACCCACATTAACATCTCAAGACATGATCGATATTATCCGAATGGTTGGCACGTTGATCCATAATTTTATCATAGTTTGACATCACTTTTGTACCCATCTGTGTAAGGAAAGGACAAGCACTAGTAGATTTCTTAGCAGCACACCCACTTCCCATTGATTCCCCACTTAGTGATGACCTCATCGATGAAAAATCATTAACTTAGGGACATTAGCATTCTCCACGGAAATGTATTTTGATGGTGCAACTTCTTTTTGAAGGAGAACCATGATCTACACTTCTAAGAAAGGCAAGGGTAAGAATAGTTCACCTAACTCTAGACCATGATGTGATGAGATTCTCATATCATCTATCCAATCCATGCACCAAAAATGAAGCCTAATATGAGGCTCTGATTGTTGATTTAGAGTTAGCCATTATACTATGCATCCAGAGTATCAACATCTTCTGGGATTCTCAATTAGTTATCAATCAAATCACTGGGTCTTACAAAGTTCTAAAGCCTAAGCTCCATCATTACCATAAGTACACTATGGAGCTGTTGGCTCAAATTCCAGAGGTTACCATCTACAAGATTTCTCGAGGAGAGAATGCAGAAGCAGATGCATTAGCCAAGCTGGCCAAAGAGTTGGCATGTCCAGAAGATGAGTCCATACCAATAACAGTCCAAAATAGACAAGTCTTATTTCTTATTGATGTTGAACTCATCAAGAGACTCTCTCTTAAAGGGGAGGTTTCCATTGCCAAAAAGGATGATGAGTCGGATTGGAGGAAACCATTCATGGATTAGTTAAATATAGGCAAACTACTTCAAGGGAAGTCATTAGCCATTAGAAGTAGAGCCCTTTCATATGCTCATGGATGTCACCTGTATGTATCTTTCATCATATGTGGTTACATTGTTTGAACAAACATGAAGCCCATAAGATCATGACTGAGGTACATTCAGGTTTGTGCGAAGCACATCTGTCTGAAGATGAAAGCCAAGATCAAGAGACTAGGATATTACTGGCCTTCGATGATCACAAACTACATGGATGTAGCTAGGAGATGCCACCAATGTTAGGTGCACGATGTGGTCTTACACCAACCACCAACATTCTACATCTACATTGGCTTCATGGCCATTTGAGTGTTGGGGTATCAACATAGTGGGTCCAATCGATCCTCCTTCTTCCAGGGGTCATTGGTTCATTCCCACCTACTTTTCAAAGTGAAGGCAATCCCATTCGAGAGGTTACAACTCGACATGTGCTCCAATTTTTCAAGGACCATATCATTTATAGGTTGGTGCCTCGATGAATTATATCGATAATGTACGCATTCAAGAGCACTAAAATCAACAACTTTTCCCAAAGACATAGATTGTAGATATTCCACCATCTACTACAGGGCAAATGGCTTGGCAGCAGCTTCAACAAAACTCTCATCCAAATATTGAAGAAGACACACAACAAGCGACAATGGCATAAGCGTTAGTTGAAGTATTGTGGGCATACGCACCACATGTAGAACTCCAACTCAAATGCTCTTTCTCTTTAGTATATGGGTGCAGAAGTTCTACCTTTAGAAGTCCAACTCCCATCATTAAGGATAGTTGTGGGTATCAAGATTACCATAGAGAAGAACACCAAGTTGTGATTAGAAGAGCTAGAAGGTTTGGAGGAGAGACGCCTCCGGGCATGCCAGAACCTCAAGTTGTATAAAGCTAAAATGATTCAAGATCATAACAAGTTGGTCCATCCTAGAACTTTTCAAGTAGGAGAGCTTATTTTAGTTCTAAGTAGACCAATTGTTGCCTATCGAAAGATGGGAGGCAAGTTTAAATCCACTTAGGAAGGCCCATTTATAATAAGGAAGGCCTACCAGGGAGGATCTTGTCAACTAATAAATTATAAGGGAGAGTGCCCAATGCTTCCAATCAATGGGCTCTACCTAAGGAAATACTATCTATAAATCTGGTTTGAAAATAATTATCAATTAAACATCTTTTCATCTCAAATTCCATTTCTTCATATCAGTGAGAAATATATTTTCTTATGAATCTATCACATGTTTAGGGTAGGTGTAAGAACCCAAGCGGCATCCTATCCTTTAATAACACAGTACCAACATAAACTACACACCACCACATATAAAATAAGCACATATCTTTTGTCTCAGGCTACTTTAATGAGGGATAAAGCCCCTTGCGGCACTCATTCATTAGCTACTCTAGGTCGGGCTGACATGCTACCTTACTAGTGTGTCACCCAGTGGTTCTTTATCTGGAGGATTTAAGTCTACAAGCTTTCTTCCTAACTTGACCATTACAAACCAATGGGTGCCTTATTAGTTTGGTAGGCCTTACTACTGATAAGCTACCCATGTTGACTTTGTTTAAGAGGATGTAAGCCTACATGCTTTCTTGAACTAGCCAATGAGCATTGGGTCAGTATATTTGAGGTTTAGAATAAGTCCCCTAGTGGCTCCTTTCCTCTAACTACTTCAAGCTTGGGTCTAGTCCTTACATGACTCTACTTGCTAGTCATATCACCTATCACGATGATCATTTCCATCTATAAAGATGTAAGTCTACAAGCCTTCTTCTTTGATTGAACATCATGCGGGCACCTTAGGTTGGTTATTATCGCTATAGTGACCCACCTAGTGGATACACCACTCATGGCAGATGTAAGTCTATAAGCTTTTTCTTGGAGTTGGCCACCATATACCTGTAGGCTTTCTTTTACAGGGTCCTGGATAAAGCCCCTCTATTTGGGTCACATCTTTAGCAACCCCATTTAGACACTACCCGGGTTACTCTTTGATTGGACGGTCCCCCTTTCCTAGTAGCCACCCCTGTGGTTGGAGAACCATCTTGCGGATGTGCAGATTCTCCCTTGGTCCAATAAGTCTGAGATAGGACTAGGCTAATATAAGCTCTTTCTCAGTATGGTCCCTTACACACCAACAGGGTCCATGCTAACATATAAACAAAACAAATATATATATATATATATATATATATATATATATATATATATATATATATATATATATATATATATATATATATATATATATATATATATATATATATATATAGCTTGTGGCTTAGGACACCCTAGCGGTACCTTTTTAAGACATCCTATCTTTAGGAGTCTTAGAAGACTCCCTATAAGAATCCTAACTACTTTTGAGTTGAGATAAGTCCCTAGGTCAGAACTCTCTCAGTAGTCTCCCTTAGGTCGGGTTTGACTTGTTGTGCCACCAATGAGTCACCCCAGTGGTCATCCTTGCTTTGGAAGATATAGGCCTATTACGCATTCTCTCCAGCATGACCTAGGTTAGTTATATTTGTGCTATCAACATCACACCCTAGTGGTTCCTTTTAGGAGGATGTAAGTCTATAAGCTTTCTTCGACTTGACCATTGCACATTAAAAGGCACCCCTTAGGTTAGTTAGATTTACCATGAGTGGTGTCCCTCGGATTTGTAAATTTAAGATAGGACTAGGCGATATTAGCCCTTAGTTGATCCATCCCAGGCGGGGTCCATTATTAAATTAAAATGAATTTAGTTCTGACTATCTTTAAGTTAATATAAGTCCACAGTGGCATTCACTCAATAGTCATGCGTCAGTTTGATTTGTGCTCTTAATCGATCACCCTAGTGGTTCCTTATTTAGGAGGATATAAGTCTACAAGCTTTCTTCGACTTGACCATTGCACCGAGAAACCAGTCCTACCTTGTGGTTCATAGATTTTCCCTTTGGATTTGTAAATCTGAGATAGGACAAACCTGATATAGCCCCTTCTTAGTGGATCCACCACACATCGACAAGGTCCGTTTTAATAAAAACCACCATCCTTACCTAGTGGAATCTAAATTAAATCCATCCACTATTATCCCTAGAGGATGTTAAACTAAAGAAAACCCATAAATCAAATCCACCATCCTCTCCTAGTGGAGCGCCAAAAAATAAACAAATCAAATCAAATTCTCATCTCTAATGGATGCCCACCAATCAGATGAAATCAAATTCTCCCCAGCGAGGCACAAACCAATTTAGTCTTCTTTATGGAGTTTAAATAAAAACTTAAATTCTACCAAATCATATCTCGGTGGATACATTCAGCAAATCAAACCCAAATAACCTGAACTGCTTCCCTAATAAAAGGTTCACATGCTTGATCCCTCAATGGATCCTTTCTTCCTCTCTTATGCCCTTGGCATAAGTTGAGTTGCATTGTGCTAAGATCTTGATTCCTTCTTCATGTCGGGTTTAAGGGTAGGTCATTTCTATTAGTGCTTGTGATCCTTCAGACATTGTTGATCTTCTCATCGATATCGTGTTATGCCTTATCGGTTACACCACCCCTACAGAAGGTCCTTTTATTGACTATACTTTTGGGGAGAGTTCTTAACTTTCTCATTATAGTTTTAGGACTCTTATTGAAACTAAGAACTCATTCTTAATACACATCTAGTGATTAGGTGAACACCTAACCTAAGCCTAGAGACTTAGAAGGGTTAGCCATAGGAATAGGTTATTGCTTAAGGACTTAGAAAGACTTGCCTACCCTATAGCCTAAACCCATTCCATGCTTTCCTTCTCAAACCAAATGACAAATTCATACCAAACCCAAACCAAAATTCCAAAACTCATAATCAATCTCATGATCAAATTCAAACTCAAGATTTCTCCATGAAACCTCATGATTGAATCTAAAACCATTTCTAAGCCCTTTGATTTCATCTTGTGGACTTAGCCTTAGCCAAATTCAAATTGATCCCAATTCAATTGATTTTTTCAAAGATCAATTAAATCACTCAAATCAAATGAAATCTAAATCCAAAAATAGTTCCAAATAATTGAAACCCAAACCAATTCCAAGTCCAAATTTCCCCCCTTAAGTCTCATGGACCTACCTCCATAAGCTTAATCAAATCATAACACAAATTATCCCAAATCAATTGGTTTCTTTATAAACCAATTATTTATTCATTTATATTCACAAATATAAATGAAACCCACCATCAATGACAAAAATAAAATCAAACTAAATTGATTTTCTCCTTAGCTGACCTACCTCCACGAGTTTGGTCAAATTTGCTTTCAGATCACTCCAAACTCAAGTGATTTTCTCATGAATCATTTATATCTACATATATATTCCCAAATATAAATGAAATATAAATTCAAATAGCCAAAACCAAATCCAAAATTAAACCAAAACTAAATTCAAGCCTTTTTAGTCAATTCTGTGGACTTGGCTAAATCTTATCTAAATCAAGCTAAAATCAATGGATTTTCTCTTGAATCAATGATTCCTTCAATCACTTATTTAAATATAAACATAAACTATAATTATCAAACCAAACTCAAGCCAACCCACATCAAGCCCAAGTTAGCATTTTTTGACTTGAAAACTAAAATCCATTAGACCCCAAATTGATTACAGTTGGATTTATAATTCAATCATAAGCTCATATATGAGTTCAACTAAACTTGAATCAAGCCAAAACCAAACCAATTGACCCATTTAGGTCCACTTGACTCAAAGTGACCTAAAGAACCCTTTTGAGCCAAGTTCTAATTCAACCCAAATTGAATTGGACCAAGCCCATCAAAACCTCATATCATGATCAGCGGTCACCTAGGATGATCAATCACCTCAATTCAAACCAAGTCAACTTGGTCCTTTGACCAAGTCAACCTTTAGTCCAAATGAAACCTATATAAGCCAAAATCCACTATACACCAAATTGATTGAAACCATTGATTCAAACCAACTCATGACCATTGTTTGAACATGATGAACCCTTGCCAAACCAAACTCAATTAGCCATTTGAACTAAGTTGACCCAAATTGGCCTAAAAAGTCAAAATGAGTCAAATCATAATTTAACCCAAATTGATTGTAACTAATGGCTCAAGTTCATTCCAAATCATTTATTGAACTTGACCAAAGCCATAATTGAGCCCAATTTGACCAATTGGTTAACTTGACCCAACCTAGCCCAAATTGATCTAAAAAGGTCAAATTGGCCAAAATCAAAATTAAACCCAAATTGATCCAAACCAAAACCTACAATCATTTTCAATTAACCAATTGAACATGAACCAACACCTAACCCAACCAAATTAGGTCAAATTGGTAAAATTGGTTAACTTAGCCCATTTGACCTATATGAATCCAAGTGAGCCAAATTAATTAAAACCATTTGAAATAAAAGTCTTCAAATTGTCATTTGAACCTAACCTAAGTCTTGGTTTGAGCTAATTTGGCCAATTGGTCAACCCAACCCAACATGAACCCATATGAACCCATTTGACCAAATGAAGCCAAAACCCATAAAACCAACCCATGGGACCTTGGTGGTTGACCAAACCAACCCAAATTGACCCTAGGTCAGCCCAAAGTCTGCCCAAAAGCAAAGTGGACCCCACCCAAGGGGATTAGCCATTGGACAAACCTCTTCACATTGGATTATACCCATAAATGGATAGGTCCACTCTACCATCACTTTACCCTCACTCACCCAAATGAGGGTTCACCTAACCCACTGGGCCACTTAAGCTAGGTTGGCCATGGACCAATGGGAGGTGAGTTGACTCACCTCCCATACAAATACCATGGTGAAGGAAAATCCCCCCATATCGACCTTGAGTCACCTCCCAAGCCTTCCCCCACTCCTGGCGAGCCACATGGAGATGATGGAGACAAGTTTGTTAGACAGCGGTTGGCAGAAAATGGGAGAATTCCATTCATCCACCTTAGTAAGTGAGGGGTATACCCCCTCAATTCGAATGGGAATTACATTATTCACCTTCATTTGAGCCAGAGAGAGTGAAGGAGAGTCCCACATCTATTCCTCAAGCTCTAGCTCCCCATTATTTCCTCTCTCGATTTTACATCAAACTGAAATAGGGGTGACCAATTCCAAATTCCCTTTGCTCAATCCTCCCCAAACTTCAATCAACTTTGCACACACCTTCCTTGGACCTAGACGAGTGAGAACAAATTCTTTCTCAAGCTCCAAAGCCACCAAAAGCTTGAGTTCAATCAAGATCGAAGCTCCAAGTTTGTGGGTTGGTTTTCTGAGGGATCTACCCCAAATCAAGGTCCGAACTTCTCAATAGAGCTTTGCCTCAACTAGGAAAATCTACCTCCATTGATCCCACTTCCAGTCTTGAGCTCCGATTAGGTAATTCTTCAAAATCGAAGCCTAGGTAAAATTTGGTTGGTCCATTTTGAAGAAAACTTACATTGGATGTGATCTTAGCCATTGGATGTGTTCCTCTCCTTCCTTTGATGGTGTGAGATCATTTTGGAATCAATCCAAGCTCTGGTGAGCCCAGATCGGATGGAGAAAGACAGACGACATTCTTATTCTTCGTGAAGAAGAAAGATCACGGGCCATCTGTTTCACATGATTGGAATGGATGACTATGATTAAATCACTTTAGATCCCCTGATTATTCCCTCTAAACTATTGGATTAATCATGGTCGTCTAATTTTAGATCAAACGGTCCATCAAAAAGTGTGCCCGCCGCCAACTGAGTCAATCATGTGATGTGATAAGTTAAATAACCAATCCCATCGTGCGATGCGAAAAGCGTGTCAATGGGATTAAGGCTGTAATTAGGGCTAATTAATCCATTTTTAATGCTAAAACTTTCAAAATTTATAATTATTGTAGAAAAATCCAAAAAATACAATAGTGGCTCATTTAAAGGTATTTTAGAGAAGAATTTAAAAAATATTTCCAATAGATTTTGAATAGTAAATAGAGCTTAATAATGGTATAATTAAAAACTTAATTAGCTTATTCTCTCTCTCAAGTGTTTGACCTAAAATTTTTTGAAAATATTTGAGAGGGTGACTTACCTCCTCTAATTTTTTTATTTATTACTTGTTAAATTAGGAGGATTGATTAAGCCCTAATTACCCCTTAAAATCATTAAAAGGTGATTAAGCACATGAACAATGATTAATTAATTATTTGAACTCACTAACCACTGGACAATAAGGAAACTTATGGAAGTGGATTGGAGCGTCCCTCCTAATTCCTTCTATAATCTTCCCTTTCTTTTCAACTAAATTCTTGATTGTTAATTAATTAAGTAATGACTTAATTAGCTAAACTAAGATCCAAAACACATCAAAGTAGGCTTAAGTTCAGTAGGTGGCTTATGGAATTAGATTGGAACCTCCTTCCCAACCTTTTCCCGTAAGCCCATCTCATTTTAAAAGATAACTATTAACTTTGGAAAGTAATTAAAAGAGATGAATTAATGGTTTAATTAATGAAACTCAAACCTATTTAAATCTGATTTTCTTGTCATAATCTTGGGTAGAGCTTTAGGTGTTCAAGAACCTAAAGTAGCTTAATGAAATTATGATTAGCTCACATGTGTGAGAAAATCATGAAAGTAATTAAAATAGTTTCTTAAGCTTAATTATTAAATGATCTTGAGCTAATTACATTAGGCCCCTTTGATTTCATAGTAGTATTGCCACTTACTTTTAAATGTATTTCCATATTATATTAGCTCAGGATTATTTAATCAATTATTTTAAGGTAACATATGTAAGGATTAATTAATTGACTTAATCCATGCTTAATTTAATCAATCCATAAAAATCATCTAATTGCTTCTTATTAAATCAAATTAATTCACACATTTGGAGAATGGGATTAGGATTACCAAACCTTTCTCACATCTCTTAAGTCAAGTTAAACATAAAATCAAAAATGACATTAAGAAGCTTTGGTTTATTTTAAATAAACTTATTTGATATTATTGTCCTTAGGAATTAGTTGGATTGAATGAAATTACATACTTGTGTGTCTTTATTTCTTTCCAATCATATTAAAATGTTATATGCCACCTGTATTCATGCATTCATTTCTTTAAAAAATATGTTAAATAAATGGTTTCCTTTATGTCAAATTTGCATGAGTTGATTAAATTTAAAATATGTGTGGCTATTATCACTATTAAATATCAAATGTAATTTCAAAGCTTATTAATAAATAATAATATATGTTGTGATATTAGTTATACATACATAGGAGCAGCATGTGAATATAAGCTTAGTGTATGAAGTGAAGTTTCTTTCTTTCATTCATTTGTTGATTTGCATAAGTATGAATCTTAGGTGGTATATTAGCTGGACATTTCAAGGCTTTAGTAGGAGGTCTTTACCTCACTCCCACTGCTAACAATGGAGACGTACACATTTGATTTCATTCTTTTGCATTTTGATATTAGAATTTAGATAGAGCTTTAATTCATTCAAACAAATAAATCAATTAAATTAAATCCAATTTTTTGCATGATTTTTTATTCTTATAGTTGTTTATACATCCATATATATTTAAGAATAGCAAATATAACTAGTCTGGACACCCGGAGATGCATAGCTTCAAGTAGCCCAAGGAGGTTCCTACGTCATTCTCTTGGTAAAATAATGGTGAAGTACTTACTTAGAACTTTCATATATTTGAATGTGTATTTATCTAATGAATGAGAGTCCTCTTTTTCTAAAAAAAAAAAAAAATCATTTATGCATCCTAGATTTAAGTGTGCCAAAAAAACATATTGCATGTATAGGTATGCTTAGGGCTTAATCATGTGCATGTTGTATATGATGGAAAGAAATGAACAAACATGTGTTGTGTGATAGTAATTGACTCCAATTAATCTTAAGATGCCTTTCTTATTGAATAGTATTATTTAAAGTGAACCTAAACCTAGGATTAAGTTAAAAATATATAATAAGTCATTCACTAAAGAAAATTTATTCAATTAATTTACTTTAGATTTGACTTAGGGTGGGGATAAAAGAGAGTGATCCTCTCTTTCCTTCTCTTTATAACACTTAATTATTAAGTGTAAATCAAATGAAACAAAAGAAAACATTAAGAAAAACTTACAAATCAATTAAGCCACTTAAAGTGAAACCACCCTTCAAATTAAATTATTTTCCATTCAGAAAATTATAACAAAGCCTAATTAGGGTATACCACACAAGCCTTAATACACACACTTTAGATTAAGTCATCACTTTTAGCCTTATGTTAGGGCGGTGCATAGAGTGATGTATATTTTGTTTTATGATGTATTGTTCTAGACTGGAGATTAGGGTGTATGCTTCGTAGCTTGGATGTTAGGCATTAGAAATTAGGATTAGTGTTATGGGTGATTTGGATGAGTAGAGGCTAGAAGGTTTCATCTTAGGAGGCCCCGTGATGCCTTGAAAGCAAGAAAATCAAATGAGGAAATGAAGGAGGTATGAAGATAAGAAGACCGCCCATAGAATTTATTTGTTTATAATTGTAATTATTCTTTCATATACTGGGTTGTATAAGGGTAGAATTTGGCTACTCATTTCTCTTTTCAGGTTGTATGGTGGTACCCGACTGCACCAGTCTATTATTCATTCACATTGGGTTTATGAATTGATTGACATTTTGTTTACAATTGTGTAATAGAAATGGCATGTCTTTTTCTAGTTTCTTCATATATGGTGATTTAATGTGTGGCCTGAATCCAATTAGGCTTTTAGAGAAAATTAAACTTTCTACCCCAATTATAACTCTTAACTAAATTTTCTAAATAACTCATAACCTCACTTAAAGCTTAAGTATTAAATCAAAATAATTAAAATATTTTAGCTAAATGTTGTATGTCTAATATCATGCATCATCTACCACTCTTGTAAAATGAAGGCCTCCATTCTTGCACACATGGGCTTGACCTATAAGAGCAACTCCTACCTGAGCTTCACCCTCTTGTCTATTGATTTGGCCCATAACACATTTCTTCATGTATTTAGACATATAAAAATCCTATGGCCTTTGTCAAAATGAAGAGTCCAAAATAAAAAAAATTTGAAAAGATTTGTATTAGACTAAGTAATTATTCATACTGTTCATGCTCTAATCTCTTATAGAGTGGGTTTCAGGATTTTAGTTTCTTTCTAAATAATAACAACCTAACCATCTTGTAAACCATATGGCTTGACCACATGGTTTTAAAACATAGGAGGATTTAGCTAGCTGCCACTCCAAACGATTATATGTCTAGTAGTCGGGTGATTTACCCACTTTTGTGGAGGTAAACCTATATCCATCTTTGCTTAGATTTAGGATGTACTTTGGTCCTCACTAGATCTCTCTAGATTTTGTTGTTCGCTTGGGCTACAAGCATAAACCCTTACTCTTCAATATTTCCACAATCTTGTATTGTGGAATGGTAAGTCCTAATCTTCTAATAAAAGTCAACTCAAATAAATAATTCTTCTCAATTTCAAACACATAAAGCCCAACCATAGAATATATTAGAATGATCACTAGCTTTCTTAGTATCATGAGCATTCCTTACTTATCTCCTTTGGCTTCGATAATAAGTCTCTTCTTTTGATCTATTTTGATTGATTTTCTGAACATTACCAATTTATTGATAGTCCTATCTTTGAAATCTTTTGAGATAATAATTATCTACTTTAATCGAGAGTATTCTTAAAGAACTCACCTTCCTTAGGATGTAATTATCTATAGGGGCTTGCCCCTATAGGGAACTTTAAACCTGGTTTAATATAAACCCTACTTTATTCATCCATGTAAAGTAGGAGAAAAATCTCTAGTATAGTCAAAGACCCATCATCCTTTAGGAGCCCTTATTAGGTGATTAGGTCCATTATAGGGTAGTGATTTCTATCTTTCAAAATAGTGCACCATTCCTTAATGTTGTACCCAATCACCTCAGTAAGTACTCCCTCAGAACTGCATGGTGTCCCCCATACACATGAATTTGAAAACAAACACCATAGATTTTTCTAGCGACTCCACTGGAAATAGTTCCTCTCTCCATCTCTAGTAGACAGTTGTTGTCTCCAAGCATTGATAGTGGACTTGCATTTCATGTGAGTCCTATACTATCTCTCTTTTCATTGGCACTTAGCTTATTTCATTCTTAAGCAAAGCTAGCCAACATCCTCTAGGTTTTAGGACCTCACTCCTTGTAGGTCTTGGAACCCTTATTGGATCCCCCAATAGGTAAAAAATAAAATTATCTAATGAAAGGAGATAAAAAATATTTAGAATCTTCTTGCCACTAGCTTGGTGAGGCAAGGTTCAACATAATATTTTTGAAAATAAACTCTTTTCCAAAATGCCACTTTTTAAAAGCACTTTTCCAAAATTCACATAATAAATAATTTTGTACAAAATAAAAAAAACACAAAATTCATATAATGAAACCTCATTTAACAATCCCCATGATTGTTACATGGAGGTTCTTTTCAAAATCAAAATCAAAATCTTTAAAATCATTTTTCAAAAGCACCTTTTTAAAATAGTTATTTCTATTCAACATACTCAAATTTGTTGAATGAAGATCCTATCTTCAAATAAAATCATAGCATAAAATTGAAACTCCACATAACATATTTTACTTATACTAGAGTTCAAGTTTCCTCTTTTCAAAAGCAAGAAATCACACACACAAAATCAAGACATAGTTGAACTTCTATTTGACATACCTAAATTTGTCAAATAGGAGTTCCCTTTTCTTTTGGAAAATCAAAACAAGTTGAATTCTATTTGACACACTTAAATTTGTCAAATAGGGTTCCTCTTTTCCAAAGTCTTGAGAATCAAAACATATTTGGACTTCATTTCACATACCTAAATTTGTCAAATGAAAGTCCCAATTTGAAATATCTCAAAAAAATTAAACCCTATCTAACATACCCATATTTGTTAAATAAGGTTTCCCTCTTTCAAAAATCATCAAATCACATTTGACTTCCACTTAACATACCAAATTTGTTAAGTGAGAGTCTCATTTTCAAACACAAAATAAATCATTTGACTTCTACTTAACATACCAATTTTGTTAAGTGAGAGTCTCATTTTTGAAAATAAAATAAATCATTTGACTTTCACTTAACATACCAAATTTGTTAAGTGAGAGTCTCTTTTTTTAAAAAAAAAAACAAATCAAATCACATTTGACTTTCACTTAACATACCAAATTTGTTAAGTGAGGGTCTCATTTTCAAAAAAATAAACAAAATCAAATCAAATCACATTTGACCTCCACTTAACATTCCAATTTTGTTAAGAGAGTCTCATTTTCAAAAAAATAAAAAAAAAAAAAATCTAACTTGGTTTTGCTTAACATGCAGAGCCTCATTTAAATTAGACACAAAACACATTTTGGCCTACTTAACATATCAAATTTGTTAACTATGAAGCACTTTCAAATCAAATATATCATACACATAACCAATCATCACAAGCAAAGATATTTTCACAAAAATTTCAAACATATAATCAAAACCTTTCTAGCATACCTAAATTTGCTAGGTAAGGGTTTTCTAAATCAAAATTTTCAAACAAGATACACAATACAAATACCTTCAAAGGTCTCACCAAATATTTCAACCCCATTTAACTTTGTTGAGTATGGGTTCTAAATCAAAATCTTATGGCAAAGTCTCTCCTCCAAATATCAAAACTCTCTCCAAAATTCAATGAACCACACTTAGCATACATAAATTTGTTAAGTGTGGGTTCAAATTCTGAGTTAAATATAGAAATCAATGATTGAAGGCAAGCATCAAAGGTAAGGGTCTAACTCAATTATATTTCAACAAATGCAGTGATTCCAGTACAGTCTTTCTTTTCAGTCCCAATCGATGATCATGGCTCTAGCAAGTTCATCTTCTCTTCGGTGTAGATCGGCCTTGGATCAGCCAATCTCACCATGACTATCTTTACATAGCTAATCTATTTTGGTTGGGCATTGAGGAGTATTATTTGTGAGGGGATAGCCCTTGGAACAGTCAGTAGGGAGGAGGTGGCGAGATAGATGCCACTCATCCACTTGGATATCCCATCCGACTCTGAGTTTCCCTCATTGAAGAGGAAGGCCATAGTGGTTCCCACTCCCCATTTAGTGTTTTTGTACACCATGGGTTACCCTTGCCATAGCTTTGGTTAGGCTACTCCTCATTAGCCAAGGGGAAGGCTATCTTAGCCTTTGATAGTCTCCCCACTTTGAGGTAGGTTCCAATTCACTGGACCATAGGAGGTCCATGCAGAACTATTTTATTCCAGGTTGGTGGAGCTTATGGATGCTCAGAGTTTGGTACCTTGTTCAATTTATGATCCATGATCCCTAGGAGTATTAGGGGTCAGATTCACAGAGAGAGAGAGAGAGAGAGAAAGAGAGAGAGAGAGAGAGAAGCAGTATCTGCCAAAGCAGGCAAGAGGGGAGTGACGGAGGTATGCCAAACAATCAATAGCCTCTACCCTGATGGATTTTTTTTGATCATCGCCCTATCAGGGCCAACCATGTGGACATTATTATTCTTCGATGCGTCTGGTGAGGAGATCTCTATTTGAGCAATGTGTTATCACACTACTCCCATCGTCGTTGTCCCATTTCCATTAGCTTCATCTCGTTCCCAAGGTTGAAGCCCCATCCGGAGAGAGACCTTCCCCTCAGTGATTTGCCCAAGGATCCTCCATCCATTCCACTTTGAGGTGAGATTGAGCTCCCCACTCAATCTCTTACTTATAAGAGGGAGCGGAAGAGCATTATCATAGCACCATGACCTACAGAGATAGAGATGGAGTGGACATATGGTATTGATCCTCCCAGTGAAAGTCTTGATAATAAATGCCCATTGCATTGAGGAAGAGAATAAGTAGCGATCAATGGGTATTCATTCTCCTAGGCATAGTAGATATAGATGATATATATTAGACTACTTTGGAAGAAAGCGAGAGTGACCATTCGATCGATGAGGATAGTACTTCAATCGATGAGGATGACATGTTGGATGTGACTCTATATGGTTGACCAGGATCCTTACAACGAGATTAGGTTAGTCAGGAAGGTGTTATGCTCGAAGGTGACACTTCTCACCCGACTCAGCACCTCTTCCACCAGCTTAGATAGAAGGATGATCACATTGGCGGAGAAGAAAATTGAGGAGTTAATGACACCTCTGCCTTTAGAACCCTCCTACGGCCTTCTCTTTGGTAGTGTAGACAGAGTTGGTACATACCATAGATAATCCTAGATGCAACCCCACAGATGATGATGCTGGTAGCTTGCATAGGAAGGTTATAGATGGCAAGTCTATGCATGAAAAGGATATTAAGTACATGGTAGAGAAGCATATGAGCGATGCAGAGCTCATCTAGTCCAAAGGGTAGACTATATTTGGAGGAATTCAATGTAGTTCAATACCCCAAGAGTTTTGTACCTAGCAGCCTCCTTTTGTTCAGACTTTTTGTCAACAGCCTAGTAGGGCTTACATTTGATTGGTATGCCAAACTTCCTAATGATTTAGTAGGACTTTTGCTGAGTTGGGGCACCTATTCATCAATAGGTTTGATGGAGCTCATCAAAGAGTGACTATAGATGATCTTGTTATTGTGAAACAAGTTCCCAATGAGTCCCTTGTTGATTGTATTCTCAGGTGATGCAACCTGAGCATGAAATATGAACCGCTGCTATCCGAGTAGTATTCCATTAAGATTCTTCTAAAGAATATTCATGGCCCAGTTTCCCTCATGCTTAAGGGATTTTTCATCTGAACATTTGAGAAACTAATCAACAAGGAGGCTAACTTGCAAGAGGAGGCTAAACAGTTGCCCTCTCCAGACCAATCAACTCGACTTAAGCCACAGAATGTGCTCGAGAAGAAGTCAGAGATAGTTGTGTCAATGGATGAGGAAAGCGACCACCAGTCCAAGATGAGAGACCCTTGTGCTCGGCCTCTTTGTCACCTCCATGACACCACCTCTCATTATATCTACATGGCCATTCCACCACATTTACCCAGTACTATCCCAAGTAGTATATTACCCACCTACTCTTGCGATAGATTGAATATACTATATTCATTCAAGAGGAAGGTAGTTAAGAAAATCTTTATGAATCTCTTAAAGAAACCTGACTTTCAATTATCAGATCCCAAGAGGCTGGAGGAAGTGGGTAAGAGTAATGATCATAACTATTTCCCCTACCACCGCATGATTAATCATATCTTAGAGGATTCTATTACTTTTAAGGACTGGCTTAAGCATAGCTATAAGTCAGGTGTCATAGTCATCCATAAGGAATACTTACTAAAATAACCTTCCAGTTCTATTAGGGTAATTCTTGGGGAAACCTGCGATCCTCTTAAGATAAAAGAAGGTTGAAATATTGCCTTATCTTGAACCTCTAAAAAGGTAGTTTTAAAAATTAAGAAACTCTCCTTACAGGTGCCTGAGGCAGCTCAAACCTCTAACACCAAGGAAGGTTTGCAAGTTGCCAAAGATAACTTGAAAAAGGTGACTGCCCATTAGTAGCAACAATAGTCCACCTTACTTGCATGGGATAGTTCAGTAGCGCATCCACCATCTGAGTCCAGCACTACATCCATAATTGCAACTACTACTTCTTCCTCCACTAGCTCCTCTTCTACTAGCAAGAGCATTATATCAGCAAATAAGAGCATTAAATTCCTTACCTCACTTACTTTATTGGATTTCTTTCATGTACCTCCACCCAAAAAAAATCAATGAAGAAAGCTTTCACTTATATCTTGTCCACTTTTGATACTTTCGATTTTATTCCTCTTCAAAACTCTCAAAGTCTAGAAAATAATAATAATAGCTCTAGTCATTCTGATCCACTATCTTTTGATTTAGAAATGGATTTTTCCTTTATGAATCAGTCAGGTTCACCTCTTGAGGTTGACTTGGAGTCAACTGACTTTGAGGATCCCATAGGAGAAGCTATAGGTATACCTGATGAGAAGGTAGAACTTTCCACAAGTTGATCATTTCAAGAAGTCACTGAAGTCAACCTAGACAGTGGAAAAGTTCTACCTCCTAGGGTAGCATCTCACGATAAGGGTAAACAAGTCATTGGTTCTAGTAAGTAGATAACCCCTTCACAGGATGCTCCACCTATGGATATGCTTGTAGAGAACTAGGTCAGAGTTTATTACAATTTTTTGGTGCATCTTAGAAAGTTTCCAGCTAAGTTAAGCATATATGATACCCCTTCCTTATCCAAAAAGATGAGGGAATCTTTAATCAGGGCTCTTCTTGATCTAGAGATATGCTTAGCTCAATTGGCTCGAGGAGGCACACAACTCAAAGGACATCCTGGAGTTACATTCAATGATGAAGACTTGCTTCTAGACCAAGCACCACCCCTTTACATAATAGTGGACGTTGGATCTAGTTATCCAGTTCTAGTTGACCAAGGTGCATGAGTCAATATTATGAGTTTAAGAACCCTTGCCTACCTAAGGATCGACATCTCCAAACTCCAAAAAGAGAGGATGATGTTGAGAGAATTCAATGAATAAGGTGAGAGGGTGTTGCCATTAGAGATAGATGATTGGAAGACTGAAGCCAAGTTCTATATCATAAACATGGATATATCTTTCAATGCTTTGCTTAGGACACCATGGATACATGAAAACAATATAGTTCCATCCTCTCTACATCAGTGTATAAAGTTCATGAGAGGAGAAATTGAGTATTGCATCAAAGGAGATCTCAAACCCTTCATAATTCATAAGGTCAGTATATATTAGAATGCAACCTATTTACTTCCCCAAAATCAACAAGTCCATTCTTGTGAATCTAGTCAAGATCTCCAAGAGGAACAAAAAGAAAAAAAAGAAAAAGAAAAGAAAAAAGAAACAGAAAAAGAAAATAAAAGAGAGCGAGACATAGACTTAGGAAAGGTATAGAGCCTGATATTAGATTTCACCTATAGTTCGTTACTCCATTCAAACATATGGGTAGGATGGCCCGACCTCCACCAAGTAGAGGCAGAGGATGGTTTAGAATGAGGTGGAAAGCCTGGCCACCCAATAAGAGGTATGTCCCGACCACCAGAGTACACCTATCCACAGACTTAGAATCTAGTTTAGAGGATGAGTCTTATGTGGTTAGCACACCGACTCTTCTCGAGATCTCTTTAAAGAGATGATAGTGAGCTCAAAGCAAATCATAAATGCATCCAAGTTTGCATATGAGATAGTCAAGAGTAAGTTGGGAACCTTAGGTTCCTCTTAGAAAGTTGAGAGTTTGGTAGTTAAAGGAGCCCCTAAGTCATCCACAGATGGGAAAACTTAGAGGTTTTTTTTGGGAGCATCATCCTCAAGTTAGGAAGCTGATGTAGAACTTGAGAATTATTCATATAAAGATTTAATATAATTATCTTTTGATTGATATTAACCTTGCATTCTTAATTTAGCAAAGAAGGGATTAATCCCACATACTTGGTCTAAAGATAGGTCGAACTACTTTGATGGGACAACCAAAGTAGACATCCTCAATCAAGACTAAGACTAGGATTCAGTATAGTGGGTCCAATTGATGATGACAACCATTACCTAGTCATCACCAATCATTTGGAGTCTGATAAGTTCTTTTTAATTCATGCTAACTTATATGAGGAGGTGTGTTTAGAAACTTCAGATGATCCAAATGAGTTTGAAGTCAAAGATGCACCCTAGAGTTTGAAGAGGAGGTCAGATCAATCATCGATGAGCTCAAGGAAATCAACTTAGGGACTATAGATAATCCACGTTTGACATACATTAGTTCTTTGTTGAATGATACTAAAACCAATGGATTAGTTAGGCTATTAACTGAGTTTAAGGACTACTTCGCATAGAGTTATGAAGAGATGTTTGATTTATCTCTGTAGTAGTCCATAAACTAGTAGATAATGCTAACCCCATCAAGCAAGCTCCTAGACACTTACGATTGGACATTAAACAGTGGGTCATTTAAGTTAAGAACTAATCGATCGGCTTTATTAGGGAAGAAAAATATCCTACGTGTTGGCCGGTTTATCCCAATTAAGAAGAAGAATAGCCAAATTCGCATATGCATTGAATTTAGGGATCAAAATAAGGCATGTCTAAAAGACAAATTTCAACCACCAATACTAGAACTGATGGTGGACACTACCTCATCTGATGTGGTCTTCTCTTTTATTGATGGCTCATATGGTTATAACCAAATAAAGATGGCCCATGAGGATAGAAGAAACACTACGTTTCAAACCCCAATCAAAATCTTTTGCTATAGGATCATGCCTTTCGGCCTTAAAATCTTATGCATACCTAGCCATGAGTTGGATCTTCGATGAATCATTCATCATGAAGTCAAATGTTACGTCGATGATCTTGTAGTCAAAAGTAAAGAAAAGGAAGACCATCACTTTGCCTTGAGAGTAGTTTTCAAATGGTTAAGGCAATTTAACCTTAAAATGAATCCGCTGAAGTGTGCATTCGAAGTAGCTACAGGGAAATTCCTTGTGTTTGTTGTACGGTGGCATGGAATAGAAATTGAGAGAAGATCAAGACGATATTAGAAATGTCACCCTCTAAAAGTCTAACTCAACTTAAATCATCTCAAGGACAGTTGGCATATCTCGGATGCTTCATTCTAATGTGTCAAGAAGATGCCAACCATTCTTAGAACTTATCAAAAAGGACGCCAAGTTCAAGTGGGATGACAAGTGATAACTTGCCTTCGAAGATATCAAGCAGTACCTAATGAAGCCACTAGTTCTAGCAACCCATATCCTAGGCAAGCCATTGATACTATATATCGCAGCATTAGATGACTCTTGATGCTTTGTTGGTCCAAACCAATGACGAAGGGAAAGAAAATGCACTCTACTATCTCAGCCATTGTCTAATCACTACTGAGGCAATTTATCCACCTATTGAGAAACACTGCCTAGCTTTAATCTTTGTATCCCAAAAGCTATGGAATTACATGCTTTCCTATAAGGTGAACTTGATCTCTAGAATCAATCCACTGCAATATCTCAAGACACGGCCGATGCTATATGAACGGTTGGTGTGTTGGTCCATGATTTTGTCATAGTTTGACATCACTTTTGTACCCCCTCCGTGCGGTGAAAGGATAAGTACTAGTAGATTTCTTAGCAGCACACCCACATCCTGTTGATTCCCCACTTAGTGATGACCTCCCTAATGAAAAAATCATGAACTTAAGGGATACTAACATTCACAGCTAGGAAATGTATTTTGATGGTGCAACTTCATTTCAAAAAGGAGAAGAACCACCATCAACTCTTCAAGGAAAGATAGGGATAGAAGTATGGACTCGTCTTCCAGACATGCCAACTCTTTAGCCAGCTTGGATAATGCATCTGCTACTGCATTCTCTCATCGAGGAATCTTGTAGATGGTAACCTTTGGGATTTGAGCCCATAATTCTATAGTGTATTTGTGGTAATGATGGAGCTTAGTCTTTAGAACTTTGTAAGACCTAGCGATTTGGTTGATAACTAATTGAGAATCTTCGAAGATGTTGATACTTTGGATGCATAGTGTCGTTAACTCACCGATCGAGCCTCTGGCTTTGTTGTTGGTGCATGGATTGGACAGATGATATGAGAATCTCATCACATTGCAGTCTAGAATAGAATGAATTCTTAAGATGCATTCATGTACACCACTATTTTTTGATGATTGAGATAATATCATCCAAAAAATGGAGAACCAATGACACGAAAATTTCTCTAGTTGAAACGAATCTTGATGCAAGCTAATCGAGAAATTGGCGGTGAGATCAAGCACTTAAAATATCATTGAAAACTTTGAGACATTTAAATTCATAAAAGCTCTCAAATATAGAGTGTTTTATAGTCAAAGCGTCGATGAGTAGGTTCCAAGCCAAAGATCTTACAATTGAACTTCATTTGAGCATTCAAATACACAAAATATATCATATGATCAAGGGAATCATCATGAGCCATCCGATGGAGAGAGTGGTTCAGATTTTGCATGTATTCTGAGACGCCACTCCCATAATCTATAAATAGCCCCTCATTTCTCATATGAGGGGCCCAAAGAGAGAGGAGAGCCACAAGATCCTCCAAGCACAATCGTGCACACTCAGCTGTCAACCACCTCACGCCGTGCCTTCACCGCTGCTCATCCTTGTCGCCGTCAATCTCTTGGTCTCCATCATGATGACTTCTACTAGTGATTGTTTCATGCATTTCTACCGATTGATTGTTTCTGCGTTTTACGCGATTGTTCCCCATTTCGCGAATTGTTCCCGCATTTTCACCGGTGATTACTCCGCACAGTTCACCATCTTCTGCTACTACTAGCAACTATTACAACCTGATCGTTGTCACATAGCTGTTGTTCCTTTCTCATATACAATTATGTAATCGGGAAGATCTTTACTGAAACAAATACATAGTGGAAGCTTTTACTAGGCTAGGCAGTGGTTTTCCCTTTTTTTTTGAGATTTTCACGTAAAATTTTGAGTTTTATTGTTCATTCTTTAAATACATGTGTGTGATTTCACAAGCTAAGGCAAAACTTTTACTCTACCGTGCGGTTATTAATATAAGATTCTTCTTAGGAGATAAGATGTGTCCCAATTAACATCATCATTGCCCTACTATACATTTTATCACATAACTCATCGTTGGAGCATCATGGCTAGTAAGAATTTCTTAAAATTTTTACATGCATTCAAGTTCGTAATATCTATCAAAATTGTACATTACTCACTACGAGATTGAATAGTTGTAACCAACTTATTCAGCGCTCTCCAAAAGTAGATCCATAAATCATTGTTTTCATTCTTAAAAATTGTAAATGCTGAAAATAATAAACTATTACTTACTTCAATATCGATTGTTGAAAGAAGTGTTCCCCTAAATGTTTTAAGCTGAAAGGTATTGTCCTTACAAAATGTCCAAACATACATATGCATGGCTTGAATGCTCAGAACATACAATGAAATCATTGCTAGCCAACTATTTTAATTCAACATAAAACTTGATTTCCTTACATATAATATCCCATGCTTTATTTATTGTATGATATTCAAATATTAAACAAGACTCCATCCATCCTATGATCTTTTCGGGCTTTATATCTAAATGCCAATTAATTATAGTTATGATATATTGACAAATGAATTTTGAGATACAATTATGATGGTTAGTATTCAAAATAGGGTGAAGGCAGTGAGGGCTACCCATATTAGATATTCTCCAAGCGCCAACAATTATTTGAATTTTAGAAACATGCAGAAGAAATTAATAAAGTCGTATTAGGTCATTCGCATACCATATTTAGCCTCCTCTTATTAAAAGTATTTTTTTTAGGAATTCCATTTTGTTTGTTATGGACCAACTAATGATCACAACTTAAAGATTAGCTTTTGAAGAAAATAATATGGCCATTTGAAGACTGGTTGGAATTATATTAATCAATCAAAAATTTTTATCAGAGGATCACATGAATCAATTCTATCACATTCTTGTGCTAATTTGATTACATGCATGAAAATGTTATTTAATATCATAGCATCAGTTGTTTCAATATTATTGAAAGCATGCTCCCAAATTAGTTGAGGTCCATTATTCATGAGATTATAATTTGTCTCATCAACATGTGTATCAAATTCTTCATCTTCAGTATTGGAATTCATGTTAAAACCATTATCCATTAAATCATAACAACTAGTGATGTCCTCACCAATATCTTGGTGATGAGATATTGCCAGTCTAGTCCATATGTATCACTGAGATGAATTGTTAGTTCATATTATTGATCAAATGTTTATGTGTTATCGAGATAGTATATGATCTCATGTTTCATTGTTTATTAGTAGTAAAGATGTTGTCATTGAATTGTGGGATTACTTGAATCATGATATAAAGATAAGATGATAATTGTTTTAGTTTCACATATATTACTAGTGGCTATCATCTAGTCATTGATAAAATGATTTCACACATCTCATCATCCGAAATTAGGGTTGCTATAGCACCACCACTAATAGGGAAATGACAATACAGTATATTATTTGGATAGAACTGTCAAAATTTTAAGCTTGTGCATTTCTACATTTAAGCCTTTCCATGTTTATTGTTATCAAAAACCTGAATGGGATGATGCTTTCCCCAACATAAGTAGGATTCATACAACTAAATATCCATAATTCTAATACCTAAAGTTTGATATTTACTTATATAATACTATCCTATGCTTAAAAAGGTGCATTTCACTTTTAAAAAGTGAGTGATAATGATATTTTTGATGTGATATTGAAGATTGGGATGTTATATATGTAAAAATTGAAGTTTAGATATTGGATATATAAATACATAAGAAATATGTGATATGTATTAGCTTCACCATCATTTACAACCATAAGGTATATATTTGGTATGAATGCTTAACAAACTTTATATATATATATAGATATATATATATATATATATATATGTATATATTTATCTTATATTATCACTATTTATTAAATATTTTCATCTTTTTTGTTAAATTATAAGATCATTTATGTTTATCTTAAATATTAAAAAAAAAAAAATATTTAGAACTTTTTTAAAATGTAAATACAAAGGAGGATCACTTGTGATATTTAGTATATAATGGATGATTTTGAATTTAAAATTTTAAAAAAAATTTACTTAAATTTCAAGAGAGCTTCTATAAGTTGTCTAATTAATTTTATAAAATTTATATCATTAATTAAAGTTTAAACTTTTAAAAGTTAATGGAATTTAATAAATATATATTTTATATTATAGATTATTTGATTTTGAGTCTAACGATAATGTTGAAAAGAAAAAAATATAAGAATAGGTAATAGATAAAGTTTATATATTTTTTAATATTTCTATCTATGAGCTTCTCACAAACTTTCTTTTCTAGAAAATCCACTTCTTTCTCCTCTCTCTCTCTCTCTCTTTCTCTGGCCTGTGATCACTCTCTTTCCCCTGAAGCCCCCATCCCACGATTTCTTCTTTTTCCTCCGCCAACAAGCAATGTCTTCAATTGCTTACAGAAGTCATCGACAGCTTCTCTTTCTATTTTGCACTCTTCTTGAATTATCTTGCTTTATCGAATCAGCGAATATCATTACTCATCTTCCAGGCTTTGAAGGAGAACTTCCTTTCTACTTGGAAACAGGGTAAGCCCGCTTACCTTTTTCAAGATTTTCATACTTCCGCACTGTAATTTTTGTTTCTTGTTACATAGAAGCACCAATTAATGTGCCTTTGCACTTCCTTCATTTGTAATGAGACAACTTAGCGCAATAGATAACGATTTGCCAGATGGGGTAAAGGTATTGTGATCACCTTTTTTGTGCTATTTTCTGCTATTTGTAACTCCTAAGGAGAGTGATAAAAATGTTGAAAATTTTAGATTGAAGTTGTGTTTCCGGATGACTTGTCCGTTATATAGATTCATATATTGTCAGAGAATTTACAGACATATCACTAATTATTTATTTATTATGTCTACTATCTGTGAGGCTCACAATACAACAGTATTTATTATGTCTAAAAAAATAATATTCTAATGTTCAATAAAGTGCCAAAACTAATAACATCCTCATCTATTTCAGGATCACATTGATCAATAGATTCAAGACCCAGATCTTTGATAATTAAAATTACTATGTATTCTATTTTAGATCTACTCAAACAAAAGCTTTTAAACTCTAAGATTAACCTCTAAAATTCAAGTTTGTCTGAATCTCTCTCTAATATTATTAACAAGAAGGATATTGTTAGCAAAAAAGAATACACTTTGATGTAATCCTTCTATAAATGATTAGAAAGAACATCCATAATTAAAATAAAAAGATATGAGCTTAAAGTTAATCCTTGATGTAATTAAAATAAAATAAAATAAATCATTTAGTCAATCTTCCTCATGTTTAAACACTAATAACAACTTCAATATACATATCCTTAATGGCTTGAACATAGGGGTGGAATTAGCTCATTATTTTAGAGTGGGCAAAATTTTAAATAATTAAATAATATATAATTAAATAATACTTAAAATTAATATTTTAAATATGTATATACTTAAAATAAAATATAAAAATATTAAATAGCTCAATAAGAAGAGAGAGAGAGAGAGAGAGAGAGAGAGAGAGAGAGAGAGAGAGAGAGAGAGAGAGAGAGAGAGAGAGAGAGAGAGAGAGTGAGAGATGAGATTGAGAGTCCTGCTTGAATAAGCAATATTAACTCCTTTTTTTTCTAGAACTCTCAAAAGCATTTTCTTGAAACTAACAAACTCTTTGTCGCTCATCTAACATCTTTTAGTCTTTAAAATAATATTAACAAGATTAGTAAGCCAAGATATTCTTCAATCTCTAAGCATTTACACAAATTAAAATATTATCTTGCCCTAATGCTTTTCACATAATTTTTTTTAAATCTCTTCAACTTTAGTTTTACTAATATAATAATAAAAGTAAAATTTTTTTTGTCATTTAGGTTACTAAGACTCTTTCTCACTTTCACCAAAACTTTTATCAAAATATATCATTTGCCATGATCATATTCTAAGAAAAGCATTTTTTTATCTTTTTTTCTTAATATAAATCACTCAGATTAAATTTTCTTCTTCTATCTTTTACTTGACTTATTAATACATGTATATTTTGTTTGTCTATTTAGCATCCAATCTATTATGTAAATCACTAAATGCTAAATTCATTGCATTACATATAACTTTCTTTAAATTTCTATGAGCAACTTTATATCTTTCTTAATTCATCAAGCTTTTGCATTTAAATAAATTTTAATAATTAATTTTTTATTTTTTTATCTTTTTTTTGCATATTTTGACTCCATTAGTAATTTTTTTTACTAATAGGAGCATTTTTTACTCTTCAAGTATATTTTTGATAACTTGTTTAATCTCACTTATCACTTTTTTTACATAACATTAACTTTCTCATAAACATCTCAAATACTAAAATCTTATAGCTTTCTTTTGAAAATACTTTTACTAGAATTTTTAAACACCTCCATCTACTATTAAGGCAACATTTTGATTTACTTTTTATCCTCCAACCCCTTCGTAAAATCTAAAACTAGTCAATGATGAGTGGTTAAACTTTCATTGAGAATGACCTTACCATCTTTAAAACTTAAATGATCTATTTTTTTTAAAAAAAATAATCAATTTCTATTTTATTAGGTCCATTCCTATGAGTGATAATATACTCACCCTTTTCTTAAATAAGATAATAGAAATTACAAAATCATAAACTAAAAAAACTCAACATAGTTCTACCTTCTTTATTAGTCATTACAAACTTATAGTCATCATGAATGATTTTAAAATCTTATATCACTTTTAATATGTTCATTTAAATCTCTATAATAAAATTTTTTAAGAGGTACTATTTGTATTAGTCCTTTTAGGTTATTATAAATTTTTTTTCGAGCATACATCCAAACCTACTTAAGAGATATAAATACTTATAATATTAATAATCTTAGTATCAAAAATAATCTTGAAATTTATAATTTTATATTCTATTCTAACAATTTTACAACATTATCTTTAAATTTTTATTAATAATCACAGCTATAGTATTTCTAATATGACTCAAACTTGAACAACAAAATTTAAAGCCTAAACTATCAATCTCTTTGATCTTCTTCACAACCATTATATATATATATATATATATACATAACAATTTTTGGCTCATTGGTTGCAAGCTGGCTAGATTAGATATCATAATTTTTTAGTTTTTTATATGAATCAAATCCAATTCATGAGCTTCTTTTCTTCTTCGAGGGACATTGGATGTTTTGATGCTTTTTCTAATGGTAAATCCATCAATGTCTTCTCAAGCAATCTCCCACTAGGGGTATTGTAGCCACATGTTATATAAAGCTACTACTATGACTTCCCACAACACTATCAGTGTCATCATCACATTCTTTTGCAAGCCAAATTCAAATCCATCTCTAGCAAGTTCTCATTCTACTCCACTAGATTTCTATTGTGATTTTTAGCTCGAGTTCATGAGTCGAGCTCAAGCCTATCATCTCTTAGGTAAGCTAATCTAGAGCTTGAGCTTGAGTTTGAGTAGGACATCAAGTAGGTGAGTTGAGCTCAGGTTACCTCTAACTCAAGCTTCTTTCTATCTTTTAGGTGAGGTGATCTCGAGCTCATCATGAGCTCGACTTATGCTTAAGTTTGAGTCGGTTGGTCATTAAATAGGTGAGCTAATCTCAAGTTAACCTTAGAGCTTGATTTGACTCATTTGCACTTCTAAGAGGGAGGGTAATATTCATTTAAAAGGAAAATTTACTTTATTTTCTCATAATTGAAAAAAGTTATTGATACTTATTTTGGGAGAAATTAATATACTTGAAAGTTCAGTTTAAATAAAATTATTCACTTATGTATTTGTTGATTATTTATTGAAATTTAAAGCTAATGAAATTGTTTCGATTAAGTTTGAATCCAAACCATTGTTTGGGCTTAGTTCTTACATTTTCTTCACATACATTGGTCACACAATGCTTTCTTTAGCATCCTCTATTACATATTTTCTTTCCTTGGATATCTTTTATAGGAAGCTCTATTTGAGAGTACAATAGATTATCCCTTATGGATGATAATTTCAACTGAAATTTAATATTCTATAGAAATTAGAATTTATTTTATAATTCATGTTTAATTAAATATTAATGTGATATATAATTCTTAATAATATCATAAATACTTGTACATTTTTATTAATTTTATTTTATTTTTAAAATATTTAAATACATATGAAACAATTTTAAAATATTTAGGTTTTCTTTGATTTATATTAAATTCTTTTTTTTTTTTGAAAAATCTTATATTCAAAATTTGTTAAAGGAAGGATGCTTTCATATCTTATATCTCATCTAATCTAAGGTCATCATCTTTAACTCAAGTTGACAAGTGAAGTCAATATTCAACTTGTGCTGTTAATTGACTATAGTACATACCAGGTTTGATGACAATTAAAATACATTCCAGGTTTGATGACAATTATAATACATTCCAGGCGATGACAATTGTGTTGACTGTCACTCACACAATCACATCCTATCTTGAGGATAACTATCATGCTTGCCTCCAATAATCCACTTGCTAACTTAAGGTCACCATCAATAACAAGTTATCTCTTTAGGATATTTCATCTTCATCACCAAAGGATGACTTATTAGACAATCTCAATGTTTGGCCTTC
>JAKCPB010001895.1:0-63399 GCA_021442155.1 Cymbidium sinense
TTTTATTTTATGTTCATTTTACATTTAGTTTTATTTTCTCTAGGTTTTTTATTCTAAGGTTTATTTTATTTTTTTTAGTTTAGTTTAGGATATTAATTATTTTATTTTAGTTTATTTTATTTTATTTTTAGGTTTAGGTTTAGGTTTTAGTTTAGGTTTTTATTTTATTTTATTTTTATATTTTATCTAGGTTTAAGTTTTTTTATTTATTTTATTTTTAGGTTTTATTTATTTAGTTTTAAGTATTTAGGTTTTAAGATTTGGGGTTTATGGTTAAAGGTTTAGGGTTTTAAGGATTAGGGTTTTTAGGTTTAGAGCTAAGGGTTTTTAGTTTTTAGGGTTTAGGGTAGCAGATTTAGTGATAGCTTAGGGTTTAGGGTTTTTTAGGATTTAGGGTTTAGGGTTTATGGTTTAAGGTTGTAGGTTGTAGGTTTAGGGTTATAGGGTTTACCATTTAAGGTTTAGTTTAGGTATAGTTTTAGGGTTTAGGGTTTTGAAATTATGTAAACCCGATAGGTTTAGGTTTATTTAATTTATTTTTATTTATTTTATTTTGTTTTTTATTTTATTTTGGTTATCTTTATTTTATTTATTTAGTTTATCCATCTTTGGTTTATTTATTTTAGTACATTTTTTAGGTTTATGTTTATGTTTATGTTTATTTTTTAGTTTAGTTTTATTTTTATTATATTTTAGGATTAAGCTTTATTTTTTATTTTTAGGTTTATGTTTAGGTTAGGTTTTATTTTACTTTTTTAGGTTTAGGTTTATAGTTTATATTTTAGGTTTTATTTTTTAGTTTATGTTTAGGATTATTTTTAGTTTATTTTATTTTATTTAGTTTAGAGTTTAGCTTTAGTTTATTTTAAGTTTAGGTTTAGGTTTATAGTTTATATTTTAGGTTTTATTTTTTAGTTTAGGTTTAGGTTTATTTTTAGTTTATTTTATTTTATTTAGTTTAAAGTTTACCTTTAGTTTATTTTAGGTTTAGGTTTAGGTTTTCTTTATTTTAGTTTAGGTTTAGGTTTATTTTATTTTGTTTTTTTTAGGTTAAGTTTTTTTAGTTCTGGTTTTTATTTTATATTTTATTTATTTTGGGTTTTCTTAGATTTAGGTTTTTATTTAATTTTTATTTTATTTTATTTTATGTTTATTTTTATTTTTTTTTTGTTTTTTTTTATTTAGGTTTGTTTATTTTTTTAGTTTAGGTTTTCTTTATTTAATTTTAGTTTTATTTTTATTTTTTTTTATTTTATTTTTAGATTTAGGTTTATGCTTAGGTTTTCAGCTTTAGGTTTTATTTTAGTTTTAATTTTATTTTTTAATTAATTTAACTTTTTTTTTTATTTATTTTAAATTTTAGGTTTTACTTAGTTTAGGTTTAGGTTTAGGTTTTGAGGTTTATGGTTTAGTTTGGAGTTTAGGGGTTTACATTTTGGTTGGGGCATTTAGGGTTTATGATTTAGGGTTGTAGATTTTGTGTTTAGGTCCGTGTTCATGGTTTGGTTAGGGTTAATGGTTTAAGGGTTTAGGGATTAGGGTTTAGGATTTTAAGGTTTAGAATTTAGGGTTTAGGGTTGTAGGTTTAGGGATTAAGGTTAGTTTTAGGCTTTAGGGTTTAAGGTTAGGGTTTTTTATATTTTTATTTTTTATTATTTTTCAAATTAAGTAATCTCATGAGTTTAGGTTTATTTAGTTTATTTTTTATTTATTTTAGTTGATTTTATTTTTTATTTTGATTTAGGATTATTTTTATTTATATTTAGTTTTATTTATTTATTTTATTTTAGGTTTTTTATTTTAGTTTATTATTTATGTTTAGGTTTAGCATTAGGTTTTGGTTTATTTTTTATTATAGTTTTATTTATATTTTATTTTTAAGGTTTCAGTTTTCTTCTTTATTTTTATATTTAGTTTAAGTTTTTAGTTTATTTTTTTAGGTTTAGGTATTGGGCTTTTATTTTAGGTTTTATTTTATAGTTTAGGTTTATTTTTAGTTTATTTTATTTATTTAGTTTAGGCTGGTTTAGGTTTAGTTTATTTTAGGTTTAGGTATAGTTTTTGTTTATTTTAGTTTAGGCCTAGGTTTATTTTATTTTTTATTTTAGTTTTAGGTTTTTGATTTAGTTTAGGGTTTAGGTTTTCTTTTTAGGTTTATTGTTTAAGTTTATGTTCTTACTTAATTTTTATTTCTTTTATTTTAGGTATATTTTTTTATTATTTTAGGCATAGTTTTGATTTTATTGAAGTTTTTATTTTTTATTTTATTTTCTTTTAGGTTTATGTTTAAGTTTAGGTATAGGTTTAGGTTTTAGTTTTGTTTTATATTATTATTTTATTTTATTTTGGTTAATTTATTTTATTTTTAGGTTTTATTTAGTTTAGATTTTTATATCTTTAGGGTTTAGATTTAGGGTTATTTTATTTTAGGTTTAGGGTGGGTTTGAGTTTAGGTTTTTAGCTTTTTTTTTAGGATTGGTTTCTGGTTTAGGTTTTAGGGTTTAGGGTTTAGGGTTTAGTGTGTTAAGGTTTAGGGTTTAGGGTTTAAGGTTTAGGTTTTTGGTTCAGGGTTCAAATTTTAGTTAGGGGTTTTGTGTTTTTGGGGGTTTCCTTTTAAATAGAGAACAAATTCATATTCAACATTTCTTCTTTTATTTATTTATTTTATTTTATTTTTTTTATTTATGTTTACTTTTTATTTTTATTTACTTTAGTTTATCTATTTTAAGTTTATTTATTTTAGTTAATGGTTTTATTTTAGTTTATTTTTTAGTTTTAGGTTTAGGTTTATCTTTATTTTTAATTGAGTTTTATTTTTATTTTCTTTTTTAGGTTTAAGATTTATTTTTTAATTTTAGGTTTAGGTTTAGGTTTTTATTTTATTTTTTATGTTTAGGTTTAATTTTTATTTTTAGGTTTTAGGTTTAGGTTTATTTTTCTTAGTTTAAGTTTTAGTTTTTATTTCATGGTTATTTTTAGGTTTTTAGTTTAGTTTAAGTTTATTTTAATTTATTTTTATTTAGGTTAGTTTAGGTTTAGTAGTTTATTTTATTGTTTATTTATTTTTTATTTATTTTAGGTTTAGGTTTTTTTTAGTTTATTTTATTTTATTTATTTTTTTTATGTTTAGGTTTATTTTATTATTATTTTATTTTTTATTTTAGGTTTATTTTTATTTATTTTTAATTTAGTTTTTTTCTTTAGGTTTAGGTTTAGGTTTAGGTTTTAGGTTTTAGTTTATGTTTTATCTTATTTTTAGATTTTTAATTTTATAGGTTTATTTTGTTTTAGGTTTTAGCTTTTAGAGGGTCAGGTTTAGCCTGGTGGTTTAGGTTTGGCTCAGGATTAGGTTTATGTTTTTTATGGTTTTTTGGTTTAGTTTTAGGTTTATGAATTTATGGTTTAGGATTTGGGGTTTGCCTGGGTTTGGGTTTTGTTTTGGTCAGCCTAAGTTTTAGGTTTAGGTTTTTAGTCAGTGGTTTAGTTTGGGGTTTTTTTTTAACAGAGACAAATATCAACATTTCTACTTTATTTATTTAGTTTTTAATTTATTTTTTAAGTTTATTTTATGTTTATTTTATTAGTTTAGTTTAGGTTTTATATATTTTATTTTAGTGTATTTTATTAGTTTATATTTTTGGGTTTAGGTTTAGGTTTTAGTTTTTTAATTTATTTTAATATATTTTTATTTTATTTTTTTTTTTTTTTAGTTTAGTTTTGTTTAGGTTTTAAGATTTAGGGTTTAGGGTTTAGGGTTTAGGTTTGTGGTTTGGAGAGGGTTTAGTTTTAGTGTTTAGGTTTAGTGTATGGCTTTAGGGTTTGTGGGTTTTAGGGTTTAGGTTTAGGATTTGGGGTCAGCTTAGGTTTAGTTAACAGGTTTTGGGTTAGGTTTAGGCTTTGGGGTTTAGGTTTAGGTTTAGGGTTTGGTTATTTAGGTTTAAGTTGAGGTTTGTGGGTGATAGGGTTTATTAGGGGGAGGTGGTTTAGATTTAGGGTTTAGGATTTAGATTTTGAGAGCCTCACCCTTATTCAACCTTGAATACGAAAGAATAATTATAATTGTATTAAATGCTATGGGCATAAACCTAAACTAACCTAAACAAACCTATACTAAGCTAAACCCTAAACCTAAACCCTAAACACTAAACACTAAAACTTAAACCCTAAATCTTAAACTAACCCTAAACCCTAAAACCTAAAACCCTAAACCCCAAAGAAACCCTAAACCCTAAACCAACCCTAAACCTAAGCTAACCTAAAACTAAACCTTAAACCTAAAACCCAACCTAAACACTAAACCCTAAAAACCCTAAACACTAAACTAACCCTAAACCCTAATCCAAAACATTAAACCACAATCCCTAAACCATCTAAACCCTAAACCCAAAAAAAAACCTAAAACCTAAACCTAAACTAAATTAAAATAAAATAAATAAATAAATAAACCTAAACCTAAATAAAATATAAAAATAAAGCAAAATAAAACCTAAAATTAAAATAAAATAAAATAAACTAATAAAATGAACTAAAATAAAATAAATAAAAACTTAAACTAAACTAAATAATAAAATAAACCTAATAATAAAAAACCTAAATAAAATAAAAACTAGCCATAAAATAAAAAATAAAATAAACATAAAATAAAATAAAATAAAACTAAATAAAACCCTAAACCTAAAATATAAACATAAAAAGAACTTTAAAATAAATAAAAATAAAACCTAAACCTTAAACTAGAAAACCTAAACCTAAAATAAAAAAATAAAATAAACAAAATAAAACCTAAACCTAAACTAAAAATAAACTAAACTAAAATAAATAAAACCTAAAATTAAACTTAAACTAAATAAAATAAAATAAACTAAAATAAACTAAAAAATAAAACCTAAAAATAAACCTAAAATAAAACCAAACCTAAACCTAAAAAAAAATAGAATAAAACCTAAACCTAAAATTAAAAAAAAAATAAAACCTAAACATAAAAGATATATTTGAAATAAACTCAACCAAAAAATAAACTTAAACCTAAACCTAAAAAAATAAACTAAAATAAAAACCTAAACTAAAATAAATAAACTAAAATAAGTAATTAAACTAAATAAAATAAACCTAAATAAAAATAAAAATAAAATAAACTAAAATAAACAAAAAAATAAACTAAATCAACCTAAACCTACCTATTTACTAAATTAAAAAACTCAGAAACTATAAATCCTAAACCCTAAACCATAAACTCTAAATCATAAACCACAACCCTAACCCTAAATCCTAAACCCTAAACCCTAAACCCTAACCCTAAACCTAAACCTTAAAGCATAACCCTAAAACCCTAAACCCTAAACCCTAAACCCTACTAAACCCTAAACCCTAACCATAAACCCTAAACTGTAAATCCCAAACCATAAACCTAAACCTAAAGTAACTAAATAAATTTAAAAATAAACCTAAACCTTAAAACATAAAAAACCTAAACCTAAACCTAAACCCTAAGAATGGGTAGAACCTTGATGGAACATCACCTAACCGCTCCTAGATCTCATGTGGAGGCAAAGGAGAAGGTGGTTATTGGTGGTGGGGATGAGGTGATGGTGAATATGGAGGTGGTTTGAGCAAGGTGGTTATGGCAGAGGAGTGATTTTGGTTACCGCTTGTGGTGGCTGAGGGAGAGATCGAGATATGATGGTGGATCCCACTGCAAGAGGTCGTGGTTTTGATGGGGAGAAACTAAGATCACGATCCGATCTACTACTTATGAAACTATGTCTTCATAGTAGAGATAGTTCTAGTTATCTAAGGTTTTTGATTTGCTCTATGCGTGCTCATTTTTTATCTATGTCGTCGCCTGTGTCTTAGAAAACTTGGTGTGTTCTTGGTTGATGAAATTGAAAAAATGAAATGTTGAATCTGAATTGGTTCTCTGTTAATAAAAAACTAAAAACCCTAAACTAAAACCTGAACCCTAAACACTAAACCCTAAACCCTAAAATCCTAAAGCTAAACCCTAAACCCTAAAACCTAAACCCTAAAACCTAAACCCAAACCCTAAACCCAAAACATTAAACCCCAAAACCTAAGCACTAAACCCTAAACCCTAAACCCTAAACCCCAAACCCTAAACCCTAATCCTCAACTAACCCTATGCCCTTAATGTAAAACCCTAAACCCCAAAAAGATAAAAACTTAAACCTACACTAAATAAAATGTAAAAATAAAATAAATAAGAAAACCTAAACCAAAATAAAATCAAAAAATAAAAACTAAACTAAAATAAATAAAATAAAAACATAAACTAAACTAAAAAATAAAATAAACTGAAAAATAAAAAACCTAAATAAAATAAAAAGTACATGTAAAATAAAAATAAAATAAAACTAAAATAAAATAAAATAAAATAAAAACTAAATAAACACCTAAACCTAAAAAATAAAATGCAAAATAAATAAAAAATAAAACCTAAACCATAAACTAAAAATAAAAACCTAAACCTAAAATAAACAAACTAAAATAAACCTAAACCTAAACTAAAATAAGCTAAACTAAAATAAATAAAACATAAACCTAAATTTAAAATAAACTAAACCTAAACCCTAAGCTAAATAAAATAAAATTAACAAAAATAAACCTAAACTAAAAACTAAAACCTAAAAATAAACCTAAAATGAAAACCTAAAACCTAAACCTAAAATAATAAAATAAATACCTAAACCAAAACCTAAGAAAAAAAAACCTAAACATACAAAAAAAACCTGAACTAAACTCGAAAATAAACATGAACCTAATCTGAAACCTAAAAATTAAACTAAAATAAAAAAACCTAATCTAAAATAAATAAACCTAAAATGAATAAACTAAACTAAATAAAAATAAAAAATAAACATAAATAAAAATAAAAAATAAAATAAACTAAATAAACTTAAACCTACAAGTTTACTTATTTAAAAAAAAACCCTAAACCCTAAAACCTAAACCCTAAACTCTAAATCCTAAACCCTAAACCATAAAACGAACACTAAACCCTTAAAAACCTAAACCTTAAATCCTAAGCCTGAAACCCTAAACTTTAAACCCTAAATACTTAAAAATCTAAACCTTAAGTAAATAAAACCTAAAAATAAAATAAAATAAACCTAAGCCTAAATAAAATAAAATCAACACCTAAACTAAAAATAAAACCTATACCTAAAAATAAAATAAATAAAACTGAAAAAAATAAAATAAATAAATAAAAACCTAAACTAAACTAAAAAAGTAAAATAAAGCTAAGAATAGAAAAGGAAAATATAATAAAAAATAAATGTAAAATAAAAAAATAAACCTAAAATAAAATAAAATAAACGCTAAATAAAAACCTAAACCTAAAAAATAAACCTAAAAATAAATAAAAAAATAAAACCCAAACCCTAAACTAAAATTAAAAAAGTAACCTAAAATAAAAATAAAATAAATAAAATAAAATAATCCTAAACCTAAATTAAGATAAACAAAACTAAAATAAATAAAACCTAAACTTAAACCAAAAATAAACAAAACATAAACCCTAAACTTAATAAAACCTAAAAAAAACTCAAAATAAAAACCTAAAACCTAAAACCTAAACCTAAACTAAATGAAACCTAAAAATAAAATAAATAAAAAAACCTAAACTAAAATAAAATAAATAAATGAAATAAAATAAAAAACATAAACTAAAACCTAAACCAAAATAAAATACATATATATAATATATATATATATAAATAAAAATATAAATATATATATAAAATATATATATATATATATAAAAAAAAAAATATATAAAAAAATAATATATATATATATATATATATATATTAACTAAACTAAAATAAAATAATAAAATCCTAAAATAAATTAAAAAAATTAAAAAACCTAACTAAAATAAAACAAAAACCTAAAATAAAAATAAAATAAACCTAAAAAAAATAAAATAAAATAAAATAAACACTAAATAAAACCTAACCTAAAAAATAAACCTAAAAATAAATAAAAATAAACGTAGACTTAAACTAAATAAATCCTAAACCTAAAATTAAAATAATAAAATAAACCTAAACCTAAACTAAAATAAACTAAACTAAAATAAAAATAAAAACCTAAACCTAAAATAAACTATACCTAACATAAACTTAAATAAAAAATAAAAAACAAACTAAAATGAACCTAAACTTAAAGTAAAAAAATATTAGCTAAAATAAACCTCAAATAAAACCTAAAACCAAAACTAAAAAAAAATTAAAACCTAAACCTAAACCAAAAAAAATAAAATAAAATAAAACTAAAAATAAACCTAAACCTAAACCTAAAAAAATCTAAAATAAATAAACATAAAATAAATAAACTAAATAAATAAAAAATAAAAAATAAACCAAAATAAAATAAAAAAATGAAATAAACTAAAATAATTAAAAATAAACTAAATAAACCAAAACCTATAGTTTACTTAATTTAAAAAAATTAAGAAGATAAAAAATAAAATGAAAATAAAAAAAATTCCAAACCCTAAACCCTAAAACTACAACCCTAAATCCTAAACCTATAACCCTAAAACCTTAAAACCTAAATCTAAACCCTAATCCCTAAACCTTAAAACCCTAAACCTTAAACCCTAAACCCTAAAACCTAAACCCTATACACTAAACCTTAAACCTTCAGCTAAACCCTAAACCTAAACCCTAAAACCTAAAGCTAAACTAAATAAAACCTAAAATAAAATAAATAAAAAGACATAAACCTAAACTAAACCTAAATTTAAACCTAAACCTAAAAGAAAATAAAATAAAATTTTAAATCTAAATTAAAATAAAATAAATAAAACCTAAACTAAATTAAAAATAAAACCTAAATAAAATAAAGCTAAACCTAAACTAAAGATAAATAAACTTAAAATAAAATAAAATAAAAACTAAATAAAAAAGCTAAACCTAAAAAAATAAACCTAAAAATAAATAAAAAATAAAACCTAAACTCTAAACTAAAAAACTAAACATAAAATAAAAAAAATAAACAAAACTAAATAAATTGAACTAAAATAAATAAAACTAAACCTAAACCTAAACTAAAAAAAATAAAATAAACTAAAAAATGAACCTGAACTTAGACTAAAGAATAATACCTAAAAAAAAATCTAAAATAAAACCCTACAACCTAAACCTAAAAAAATATAATAAAAACCTAAACCTAAATCTCAACATAAAAAATAAAGCCTAAACCTAAAAAATAAACTAAAGTTAAAACTAAACCTAAACCTAAACCTAAAATTAAACTAAAATAAATAAACCCAAAATAAATAAAGTAAATTAAATATAAATATAAATAAACCTAAGTAAAAAAAAATAAACTAAAAAAATAAACTAAATAAACCTAAACCTACCAATTTATTTAATTTAAAGAAAAATAAAAAAAACCTTTACCCTAAACCCTAAACTCTAAACCCTAAACCTTAAAACCCTAAACCCTAAACCCTAAACCCAAAACCTTAAAACTCTAAACCCTAAACCCTAAACCCTAAATCCTAAACCTTAAACTAGCCCTAAACCCTAAACCTAAACCCTAAATCAAACCCTAAAGCTAAATCTTAAATCCCAAAACCCTAAATCAGAAGCTAAACACTAAACCCAAAACCCTAAACCCTAACCCTAAAACCCTAAATCCTAAACCCTAAATCCTAAACAGTAAACCCAAAAAACATAAAAACCTAAATCAAAACTAAATAAAACCTAAAAATAAAATTTAAAAAAACCTAAACCTAAATAAAATAAAATAAAATAAAATTAAAACCTAAATTAAAACCTAAATTAAACCTAAAAATAAAATAAAAATAAACTAAAATAAAAGAATGTAAAACCTAAGCTAAACTAAAAAATAAAATAAACCTAAGAATAAAAAGAATTGATAAAATAAAAAACTAAACATAAAAATAAAATAAACCTAAAATAAAATAAAATAAAACTAAATAAAACATAAACCTAAAAATAAGCCTAAAAATAAATCTTAAAATAAACAAAAAAATAAAACCTAAACCCTAAGCTAAAAAAAACTAAACCTAAAATAAAACCTAAAACCTAAACCTAAAAAAAAAAAAAATAAAATAAAACTAAACCTAAACCTAAAAATAAACTAAAATAAAACTAAACTAAAATAAATAAATTGAACAAAATAAAATAAAAAATATAACAAAATAAAATAAAAATAAAGAAAAATAAAATAAATAAATAAACTAAATAAACTAAACCTACATGTTTAATTATTTTTTTTTTTAAAAGAAAACCCTAAACACTAAACCTTAAAACTAACAAAGCCTAAACCCTAAACCCTACACCTACAACACTAAACCTACAACCTCAACCATAAACCCTAAACCCTAAAAACCCTAAAACCTAAAGCCTAAACACTAAACCCTAAACCCTAAACCTAAAACCCTAAAAGCATAAACCCTAAAACCCTAAAACCTTAAACCCTAAACCCTAAACCCTAAACCCTAACCCTAAACCCTATACTCGAAACCCTAAACCATAAACCTAAACCTAAAGTAACTAAATAAATTAAAAAATAAACTTAAACCTAAAACCTAATAACCTAAACCTAAACACTAAGAATGGCAAAACCTTGATGGTAGGAACATCACCGTAAAACCAAGCTCAGATCCGGCAAGAAGGAGGAAAGAAGTTATATCGAGTGGTGGTGAGGGATCTAGAGGTGTGGATAGAGGTGGTGGTCAGAGCAGTGGTGGTTACGGGTCGGAGGAGCGATGGTGGTTATACATGGTGGTGGCGTGAGGAGAGATAGAGGATATGATGGTGGATCCCACTACTAGAGGTCGGGTCATTCTGATGTGAATTGGGGAGAATGAAGAACTGTCGATCCGATGTGTTGCTTAAGTAACGGTGTCTTTGGTTTTGCTCTATGCGTGATCAATTTTTATTTATGCCATCGCTTGTGTCTTGGAAAACATGGCGTGTTACTTGGTTGATGAAATCGAAATAAAGAAATGTTGCATCTGAATTTATTCTATGTTAAAAAAAAACCCTTATACCTAAACTATGACCTCAACCCTGAACCTAAAACCTAATCCCTCAACCCTAAACCCTAAATTATAAAAACCATAAACCCTAAACCCTAAACACTAAACCCTAAGCCCTAAAACCTAACCCGATACCATAAACCCTAAACCCTAAACCCCAAACCCCAAACACTAAATCCTCAACTAACCCTAAACCCTAAATCTTAAAAAGCTTTAAACCTAAACCTCAACTAAATAGAACCTAAAAATAAAATAAATATAAAAACCTAAACAAAAATAAAATAAAATAAAACATAAACTAAAACCAAAACTAAACCAAAACCTAAAACAAAAAAATAAAATAAAAAGAAAAATAAAATAAAATAAAATAAATAAAACCTAAACTAAACTAAAATAAATAACCTAAAAAAAAAAATAAAACTAACTAAATAAAATAAAATAAACCTAAAGTAATATAAAATAAAACTAAAAAAAATCTAAACCTAAAAAATAAACCAGAAAAATAAAACCTCAAAATAAATTAAAAATAAAAGCTAATCCCTAAACTATTAAAAAAATAAAACTTTAAATAAAAAATAAAATTAACAAAATAAAATAAACATAAACCTAAACTAAAATATAACTAAAACCTAAACCTAAACTTAAACATAAACTTAAACCTAAAAATATAATAAAATAAAATAAAAATAAAAGCTAAACAAAATTAAAAGATATAAAAATCTAAACTAAATAAAAAAATAAAATAAACCTAAACATAAATAACATAAATAACATAAAAAACCTAAAATAAAAATAAAATAAACCTAAAATAAAATAAAATAAAACCTTAAATGTAAACTAAAATAATCCTAAACCTAAAAAAATAAACAAAATAAAATAAACCTACACCTAAAAAAATAAAAACTCAACTAAAATAAATAAAATCTAAATCTAAACCATAAATAAACTAAAGCTAAACCAAAACCTAAACTAAATAAAATTAAATAAACTAAAAATAAATGTAAACCTAAACTAAAAAATAAAACCTAATAGTAAACCTAAAATAAAAACCTAAAACCTAAACCATAAAATAAAAAATAAAACTAAACCTAAACTTAAAATAAAAAAAATAAAACAATAAAAAAATAAAAAATAAAACTAAATTAAAAAAAACAAAACCTAAACCTAAACCTAAAAAATAAACTAAATAAAAACTTAAACAAAAATAAATAAACCAAACTAAATAAAAAAAATTAAACCTAAAAAATCAAATAAACTAAAATAAATAAACTAAATAAATTAAATAAACCTAAACATATCGGTTTACTTAATTTAAAAAAAAACCTAAATCCTAAACCCTAAACCCTAAAATCCTAAACTATAAACCCTAAATCCCTAAACCTTAAACCCTAAAACTAACCCTAAACCCTAAACCTACAGCCCTAAACCTATAACCCTAAACCCTAAAAAAATAAAAAATAAAAAAACCCTAACCCTAAAACCTAAACCCTAAAACTAACCCTAAACCCTAAACCTAAGCCTTAAACCCTAAACCCTAAACCCTAAACCCTAAACCCTAAAACCTAAACCCTAAACCCTAAACCCTAAAACCTATAGCCCTAAACCCTAAACCCTAAACCCAAACACTAAACCCTAAACCCTAAACCCTAAACCCTAAACCAAAAACCCTAAACTCTAAAAACCTAAAATCCTAAACCTAAACTAAATAAAACTTAAAATAAAATAAATAAGAAAACATAAACCTAAATAAAATAAATTAAACCTAATTTAAAACCTAAATCTAAATCTCAAAATAAAATAAAATAAAAAATGAAAACCAAACTAAAATAAAATAAAGAAAAACATAAACTAAACTAAAAATAAAATAAACCTAAAAAAGATAAAACCTAAATAAAATAAAACCTAAACATAAAATAAAAATAAACTAAACCTAGAATAAAATAAAATAAAAACCTAAACCAAAAAAATAAACCTAAAAATATATTTAAAAAGTAAAACCTAAACCCTAAACTAAAAATAACTTAAAATAAAAAAATAAAATAAACCTAAACCTAAACTACAATAAACTAAACTAAAATAAACTAAACAAAAATAAACAAAACCTAAACCTAAACCCAAAATAAACTAAACCTAAACCCTAAACTAAATATAATAAAATAACTAAAAATAAACCTAAACCTAAACTAAATAATAAAACATAGAAATAAACCTAAAATAAAAATGAAAAACCTAAACTAAGAAAATAAAATAAAAACCTAAACCTAAACCTAAAAATAAAAAATAAGACCAAAACCTAAAAATAAAAAAAATAAAACTAAACTAAAAAATAAACATAAATTTAAACCTAAACTTAAAAAATAAACTAAAATAAAAAACCTAAACTAAAATAAATAAACCCTAAATAAATAAACTAAACCAAATAAAAAATAGACTAAAATATAAATAAAAAAAAAAAGTAAAATAAATAAAAAATAACTAAATAAACATAAACCTACCAGTTTACTTAAATTTTATTTTAAATATTGAAAATCCTAAAACTAGCCTTAAACCCTAAACCTATAACACTAAACCCTAAAAATCCCAAAACCCTAAACCTACAACCTTAAACCCTAACCCTAAACCCTAAAACCTAAACACTAAACCCCAAACTAACCCTAAAACCTAAACCCTAAACCCTAAAACCTAATCCCTAAACCCTAAATCCCAAACCCTAAACCTTAAATCCTAAACCCTAACCCTAACCCTAAACCCTAAAAGCCTTAAACCTTAAACCCTCAACATTAAATCCTAAAGTAACCCTAAACTCTAAGCTAACCTATAAACCCTAAACTAATTTAAACCTAACCTAAACCTAAAACCTAAACCTAAACCCTACTAAACCCTAAACAAAACTAAACCCTAAACCCTAACTAAACCTAAATCAGAAACCCTAAACCCTAAATCCTAAACCCTAACTAAACTAAAACATAAGCCTTAACTAAATAAAACCTAAAATTAAAATAAATAAAAAAACCAAAGAAATAAAATAAAATAAAATAAAATAAAAAACTAAACTAAACCTAAACCTAAACCTAAAATAAAATAAAATTAAGAAAATAAAAGTAAATTAAAATATAATAAATAAAAAAACCTAAACTAAACTAAAATAAAATAAACCTAACTAAAAAAAAAACCTAAATATAATACAAACTAAATGTAAAATAAAAATTAAACTAAAAAAAAAAGAAAACAAAAACTAAATAAAAACCTAAACTTAAAAAATAAACCTACAAATAAATAAAAAATAAAACCTAAACCCTAAATTGAGAAAACCTAAACTTATAATAAAATAAAATATATAAATAAATAAACCTAAACTAAAATAAATTAAGCTAAAATAAATAAAACCTAAACCTAAACCTAAAATAAACTAAACTTGGACCTAAACCTAATCTAAATAAAATAAAATAAACTAAAATCAAACCAAAACCTAAATTAAAAGATATGACCTAAAAATAAACATAAAACTTAAACTTAAAGAAATAAAATAAAAACCTAAACCTAAACCAAAAAATAAAAAATAAAACATAAACCTAGAAAATAAAATATAAATAAAACATAACTAAAAAGTAAACCTGAACCTAAACCTAAAATTAAGAAATAAGCTAAAATAAAAAACCTAAACTAAAATAAATAAACCTAAAATAAATATAGTAAACTTAATAAAAATATAAACCAAACTAAAAAAAATAAACTAAAATAAATATAAGAAAAAATAAATAAACTTAAACCTACCAGTTTACATAACTTTAAAAGAAATCATAAACCCTAAATCCTAAACCCTAAACCTAAACCCTAAATCCTAAACCCTAAATTCTAAACTTTAAACCCTAAACCCTAAACCCTAAACCTTAATAAACCCTAAACCCTAAACTAACCCTAAACCCTAAACCCTAAACCGTAACCTTAAATCATAAACCTTAAACTACAAACCCTAAACCTAAACCTAAAGTAAGTAAATAAATTTAAAAATAAACCTAAAGCCTAAAATGTAATAATCTTAAACCCTAAGAATGGGCAAAACCTTGATCGCAAGAACATCACAATCAACTAGGCTCGCCTAGATCAATGGAGGTGAAGGTGGAGGAAAGAAGCTTATCACGGTGGTGGGGATCTAAAGTGGATATGGAGGTAGTTATCGAGCAAGTGGTGGTTATGGAGGAGAAGAATGATGGAGGTTACAACCACGTGGTGGTGAGGAGAGATCCAGGATATGATGGTGGATCCCACTACTCGAGAGGCCTGGGTGATTCTGATGGGAACTAGTGAAATTGAAGAATGATCGAACCAATTTGCTGCTTATGGAACTGTGTCTTTACAATAAAGATAGTTCTAGTTATGTAGGGTTTTTGATATTCACTATGCATGCTCATTTTCGATCTATGTCGTCGCTTGTGTCATAAAAAACTTGGTGTTACTTGGTTGATGAAATCAAAAGAAGAAATATTGAATCTAATTTTCTCATTAAAGAAACCAAAACCCTAAACACTAAACTAAAACCAAAACCCTAAACCTAAAAACTAAACCCTAAACTAAAACTAAACCCTAAAACCCTAAACCAAAACCCTATACCCTAAACCCAAAAACCCTAAACCCTAAACCATAAACCCTAAAATGTAAACCTTAAACCCTAAACCATAAACCATAAACCCTAAACCCCAAACCCTAAACACTAAACTCAAAACACTAAACTAACCCTAAACCCTAAAACCAATGAAGCTAAAAACCTAAACCTAAATAAAATAAAAGCTAAAAATAAAATAAATAAAAAACCTTAACCAAAATAAAACAAAAACATAAACTAAAACCTAAACCTAAACATAAAAAAAAATAAAATAAAAAATAAAAATTAAAGTAAATAAAACCTAAACTTAACTAAAAAACCTAAATAAATAAAAAACTAAACCTAAAATAAATAAAATCAAAACTAAATAAAACCTAACCTAAAATAAAACCTAAAAAATAAAAATAAAACTTAAACCTAAAAAATAAATAAATCTAAACCTAAACTAAAATAAACTAAACTGAAAAAAAAAAAATCTAAACCTAAATCAAGATAAAATAAAATCAATTAAAAATTAACCTAAATTTAAACTTAAAAATAAAACCTAAAAATAAAACTAAAATAAAAACCTAAAGCATAAACCTAAACCTAAAAAAAAAACTAAAACTTAAACTTAATAAAATAAATAAAAAATAAATCTAAACTAAAAAAATAAACTACCAAAACCTAAACCTAAAAAATAACTAAAATAAAAAATCTAAACTAAAATAAATAAATCTAAAATAAATAAGCTAAACTAAATAAAAATAAAAAAAACCTAAATAAAAAAAAAGTAAAATAAACTAAAATAAATAAAAAAATAAATTGAATAAAAATAAACTTACCACTTTACTTAATTAAAAAAAAATTAAAAAAATTTAAAACAAATTAAATAAAAAAAGCCTAACAACCTAAACTAGACTAACCTAAACCCTAAACCCTAAACTTAAACCCTAAACCCTAAACCTAAGACCCTAAACTAAACTAAACCTAAACCTAAACCCTAAAACCTAAACCCAAACCTAATAAAACCCCAAATAACCCTAAACCATAAACCCTAAAACTTAAAATCTAAACCTAAACTAAATAAAACCTAAAATAAAATAAATAAAAAACCTATAAAATAAAAAATAAAAAATAAAATAAAAAACCTAAACTAAAAAATATAAACCTAAACCTAAAAAAATAAAACTAAACTAAAACAAAATAAATAGAAACTTGAACTAAACTAAATAAAATAAAATAAACCTAAACCTAAAATAAAATAAACTAAACTAAAATAAATAAAACCTAAACCTAAACCTTAAATAAACTAAACCTAACCCTAAACCAAATATAATAAAATAAACTAAAAATAAAATAAACCTAAAATAAAAAAAAATAAAACCTAAAATAAACCTAAATATAAACCCAAAAGATAAAATAAAAACCTAAACCTAAACCTAAATAAAACCTAACCCTAAACCTAATAATAAAAGTAAAACCTAAACTTAAAAAATAAAATAAAAATAAAACTAAACTAAAAAATAAGCATAAACCTAAACCTAAACCTAAAAAATAAACTAAAATAAAAAAACCTAAATAAAAATAAATAAACTAAACTAAATAAAATAAAAATATACCTAAATAAAAATATAATATAAACTAAATAAACCTAAACCTAGAATTTACTAATTAAAAAAAACCCTAAACCCTAAATCATAAATCCTAAACCCTAAATAATAAAACCTAAAACTAACCTTAAACCCTAAACCCTAAACCTACAATCATAAACCTACAACCCTAAACCCCTAACTAAAAAACTAAAAAACTAAAAAACTAAAACTAGTAAAACTAAACTAAATCCCTCCCCCCCGTTTTGCTAAACCCGCAAACTAAAACTAAAAAACTAAAAAAAAAAATAAAACTAAAACTAAACTAAACCTAATAATAAACTAATAAAACCTAAACCAAAAACCTACCCAAAAGAAAACTAAAAATACCCAAACCCAATAATAATAAACCCCCTAAAAAAAACTAAAATAATAATAACTAAACTAATTAAAAACTATTAAAACTTAAAAAAAAATAATAATAATAAATAATAATAAAACTAAATAAAACATAAAAAACTAATGAATAAAACTAAAACTAAAATAATAAAACCCTAAATAAAACTAAAACTAATAAAAACCCCCCCCCCCCCCCCCAAAAAAAAAAAAAAACTAAACCTAAGCCCAAAATAATAATAATAATAATAATAATAATAACTAAAATAAACTAAAAATAAAATCTAATAAATAATAAATAACTAAAAAACCTAAACCCTAAAAGCAAAATTAGTAAAAAAAAAAACCTAAATCCCTAAACCTAAAAAACTAACTAAGCTAAACCAATAACTAAAAAACCTAAACCCCTAAACCCTATAATAAACCTAAAACTAAAATAAAAACCTAAACCCATCTCACAGCCCCTTCCCATTTCAAGCTCTAGCGATTCTTGAATTTCCTTTCGTTCTCCTTCTTGATGTTTTGTGGTTTCTATAAATTTCTTCTAGTTTGGTTTCGATCTTCTACTTAGGCCAATCCTTTGTTCTTAAGTGGCACCATTTTCCATGGCATCATGTTTTATGAATACTTAGGAAAACCAAATGCTCCAAACCTTCCATTCTTTGGGTATACTAAACCTTTTGCCTCTAAATCCTTCAAAGATGCCTTATCCGTAAGGATTCTTCAACTTTTTTGATTTATTTAAACCTAGTTCATATGACCTTCAAAGGTGTTCTCTATTATGTGCTCTTACTTGATACTAAAAACTAAAGCCTTATGTATACTTTGTCCGAAAATTTTCTTTTCATCTTAGTATGGAGAAAATTTGATTTTTCTATCATGATTTGAATATTTCTGGTGTTTTTTTGATTATTTACTAGATGGTAGACAGGTGCTGATTAAATTATCTAATGACCTTGATTATAGTCATATCTTTGCTCATCGATCTTATTATGCTAAAAACTTTCAAATACGTATTCTTAAATGGACTCCATTTTTTGACTTTAAAATGGAATCTCCCATAGCACCAGTTTGGTTATCTTTACCTAATCTTCAGGTTCACTTTGTTAATTATTAATTCTTGCATGCTATGAGTTCTATTTTGGTAGAACCTTGCAAATTGATCAAGCAACCACAGGCAAATCCAGGCCATCGATTGCTCAAATCCTTATTGAAATTGATATAATAAAGAAATTTTCTAGGGAGGTGTGGATTGCATCAAAGAAATATAGATATTTCTAGCATGTTGAGTTTGAAAACTTCGCTATTTTCTACAATCATTGTAAAACTCATGGGCATGATGTATCAGAATGTTTTGTTCCTCATCAACATCTTCGAAAGAAAGCAGCTAAAGATCTTAAGGTTGGTGTCAAAATTGAACATTTAAAAGTGATAAAAGAAATTCTGCTTTAAATGAAAAGGATAACAGTGCTGTGAATGAAATTGTTGAAGTTTCTAATGATGTTCTTAATGTTTCTAATGTTGTTCCCAATGTAACTGGTAGTGATAAGCTTGTTAAAAATGCTTATGTTACTATTTTGGAGAGTAATCAGGTTTTGGCTAGTATTATTTATGATATTCCTAAAAATTTGCAAGTGGATGATTTTCCTATTTTAGTTTCTAATTCTAAGGAGATTTGTGATAAAGTTGTTGAAAATCTTATAGAAAATGTTTCTCTTATTTTGCCAAAAAAAATTTTAAAAGAAAATCTTATTTTATCTTCTTTGAATTTGGGCAAGAATGATGCTATGGAGCTTATTGATAATGGGCAGCCAAGTTTTTGTTTGCTGAATAAATCTATTTCTACCCTTTCTTTAACTTTATTCGATGGTATTTTGTTTAGTGATAATTTTGTTTAATGAGAATAAGGATTTATCTTATTGTCAAATGGGATCTTCCTAAATCTATTGTTAATAATGATAATAAAATTTTTTTCGATGAAAAAATCCATGGAAAATGAGATTGATTTTAAAACTATTTTTGAGAAAAGGAAAAAATAGTTTAAAAATTATCCTCCTAAAGTTTCTAGATCTACTTGATCTTCTTCATCTTCTTTGTTATAAAAATTAATGTTTAACTTTCTTATTTGGAATGTGAGGGGCATAGGTACTCTTGTTGTTAGAAATAAAATTAGAATCTTTGTAGAATTTATAATGTTGGTTTCTTTCTTGAACCTCTTTTTTTTCTAAAATAATGCATGTGATGATTGGTTTTAGCAATTTTATTTCAATAGAAATAATAACATTTGGTTATTTTGGAATATCTCTTTTCTACTAATGTTATTAATTATTTTCATCAAGTTATTAATGTGGATATTTCATTTGGTTATTATCATGCTTTTGGCTCTTTTGTTTATGATGGTAACAAGTTAGGGAGGAGAATTCCTTGGGATCAATTATCAAATTTTGCTTCGTTGTTAATAATTCTTGGATAGTTAGTGGGATTTTAATATGGTCCTTTTGAATGAAAGGAAAGGGGTTCTTTGCCAATTTACATTAAATAGAAGATTTTGCAAATATGATTTTGATTGTAATCTTTATGATGTTGGTTTCATTGGTTCTCAATTTACTTGGAATAATCATAGATTGTGCAACGGTTTGATCATGCATTATTTAATAATTATTTGTTAAATTGTTAGCCTTTAACTGATGGAGCATCTTAGTAGAACTCTCTCGATCATGCTCCTCTTTGGTTTCTATTAAGGATGTTGTTCATAACAATAATGTCATTAAAAATTTTGTTTTCAAAATATGTGGTTACAAGATAAAAGTTTTCTTGATGTTATTGCTTATAATTAGTGTGCACCTCTTTCTCCTGATGATTCTGCATTTGGTATGATGAGATTTTGGCTTAAGCTTAAAAGGCTTAAGCATAATATCACTTGGTGGAATAGAAACTACATTAAAAATCTTTTTGATAATATCAAGAATATGGAACAAAAGGTGAAAGATTTGGAAGAACTTGTTATTACTGATTGTTCTTTTTGTTCTAATCTTACTGAAGCTAAAGATAATCTCATTAAGTTTTAGGATTTGGAGGAGACTTATTGGAGACAAAAAGCTACCTCTAAGCATCTTTCTGCAGGGAAGAGAAACACTAAATATTTTCATGCTTGGTAATGAAAAGGAGAGTTCTTGGTTACATTCATAAAATCAAGAACTTTGATGGTTCTTGGCTCAAAAAGAGGATATATTTTCTTCTACTCTTAATTATTTTAAATATCTTTAAAATAAAAATTATCAACTTGAGCATTTATCCAATCACTCTATCATCCCTTCTATGATGACTACTGAGGATAATGAGTGCTTGGTTGCTCCTCCTTCTGATCAGGAAATTTATAATATTTTTAACGGTATGAATGTTGATTCTATTGCAAGGCCAAATGGTTACACCACTTTATTCTTTCAAAAAGCTTGGTTTATTATTAAAATTGATCTTGTTGATGATGTTAAGGGTTTTTTTCAAGGGAATTCTATTCCTAAATATTTTACTAGCACTTCTATTATTCTTATTCCTAAGAAAGATAATCCTGACTTTTGGAATGACACCTATTAGTCTTTATACTTTTTTCAATAAATTGATTTCTAAAATTTTGATTAATAGGCTTAGTAAGTTTCTTCCTAAGATTATCTCCTAATCAAACTAGCTTTGTGAAAGGTAGAACTATTTTGGATAACATCTTGCTTGCTCAAGAATTGATTCATGATTTGAATGTTAAAACTATAGTGGAAACTTACTTTTAAGCTTGACATCATCAAGCTTATGATAACATTTCTTGGGATTTTCTTAATATCATTCTTACATTATTTGGTTTTTCTAATCATTTTTTCTTTGGTTAACAATATAATTAGAAATGTTTGGTTTTCATTAGTTATCAAGAAAACTTTGGTTTATTTAATTCCTCAAGGTATAAGACAAGGTGACCCTTTCTTCATCGCTTTTATATTGTGGTTGAATATTTGTCTGTTGGTTTAATATTTTTTTTTGAAGAATTCCAGCATGTATTTCAGGAATCTTGGTGGTTTGGCTATCTCTCTCTTAAGCTTTGCTAATGTTTTCATAATTTTTTGTAATTGTTCATTACATTATGTTAAAAAGCTTAAGGATTTTTTAAATAAATTTGAAAATGAAAGTGGCCTTTTGATTAGTACTCATAAAAGTTGTTTAATCACTTCTACTTCTATTCCTATTTATAGAATTAAAAAAATAAAGGACATCACTTGTTTTTCTCATCAAAATCTTCCTATTAAATATTTAGGCTCCCCTTTATATTGTGGCCATAAGAGATTCCATCTCTTTGATGAGGTAATTCATAATATTCAAAATAAAATTTCATTTACCATTGAATTGTTATTAAAAGTATTCTCTATTCTCTTCCTTTTTACTTATTGCTTAATATTGTTCCTACTTCCCACATTCTTATCAAGATTGAAAGACTTTTCAATAAGTTTTTTTCGGGCTCTAGGAATTCGGCCAAAAGGCTTCATTGGACTTCTTGGTCTAATATTTTGGTACTATTTATAAAGGTGGTAAGTGCAAGATCTTTAAGGGATTGCCAATGTTTGTTTGTATAAAATTTTGTAGAATTTTTGGAAAAATGAAAGTCTTTAGGCTAAATTCATGAAATTTAAATATTTGTGGTACTAAAATTCTGCTTTCTCATGTTTATTTTAAAATTTCCCACATCAGTCATGAAGGTAATGGTTGTGCTGATTATTTAGCTAATTTTGGTGCCAAACTAATTTCACTTTATTTGACAACTAAAATTGCCTAAATTATTAAGAGGTTTGGTTAATTTGGATAAACTGCCTTATAATTCCTTAGCTTGGTTATTATTATTTTTTTATGATCCCTTATTTTTGTTTTCCCTCTTTAAACCATCTTTGGGTTGTGGTGATCTACTAATTTTCCCTCTTTGGGCCTATGTTTTCAACTCTTGCTTTTATTTTGGCCTTGTTGTTTCTGTGGTTTTTTTGTAAGTGTAGCTTTTGGTTTTTCAGCTTGGTGGTTTCTTACTGCCTGGTTGGGCTTTTACCAAAATTTTCCCTTGGCTATTTCTTATTTCCTCCTTCTAAGTTGCAGCTTGGCTGCTGTAGGCTTTTCTTTCTGTATTGGTTTTCCTCATTTCTAGCATACTTCCAAACCTATTAAATATGCTACTATGGTGGCTGACAGTGTGGCTTTGTTGGCTAACTGGGTTGGTGGTTGGGTTGGTTGGTTGATTATTTTGGTGGTTTATCTATGGCTTGATTTAGGCATGGTGGAGGTGGTTGGCAAGTTTTGTTAACTGGGGCTTAGTGGTAGGACTCATTGTTTCTATTTTTATTTTTTTGGTTATGGGTTGGACCTCCTCTTATACTATTGTGGCTTTGGGTTTGGGTATTGTTCTCAAATGGCTAATTGACAGCTACTATGTGGTTATTATTTGGCTTTGGTTGTGGTGGCTGGGTTGGGTGGCTTTATTGCAGCTATTTTTTTTAGTTGGCTTATTTTTCTTTTACTAGGCTTTTTATCTTTCTGTCTTTAGCTAGCTTTCCAACCCTTATGGATTGGATTTTCTTTTTCCTTGATTGGGTTTGGTGGCTGCTATCTATCTTTACCCTTTCTAGGGCTATGTTAGATGGTTTTGGCTTGATGATTATTGTTGGTCTTTATTCTAATATTTTTGGGTTGGATGACTTGGATCTTTTGCTGTTGAGGTGGTTTGCTAGGAGGATTTGTTGGATGGCTGGTTGGGTTGGTTATTTTGGCTGGCTAGACTGGTTGGAGGAGTGGCTGCTTTGGCGAGTTTTTCTTGCTCCTTTGGTGACTATTCTGGGAACCTGCTGGTTATCTTTTAGTTTTTTTTGCTTGTTTCCTCTTGCTTGACCTCTTTTCTCTTGGTTGTAGCAACACCCCCTTTTCTTATTTGGGTGGCAGCCTTGCCCCACCCGTTTGCTGTTAGGCTAGGTTTTTTTGTTATTAGCTCTTTTTCTATTTTGTTGAGGGAGGATCTTAGCACTTATGGTTTTCCTTTTTGCTCTTGTTTGTCTTTGTTTAGTGTTGTTACCCATATCATGATGTTTGCTCCTCTTGATTTTGTTATTCCTTTTGGTGGTGGCTTTGGTGGTGCTCCTTTTGTTTTGCTACTATCCTCATGGGTTGTTTGCTTATCTATCTTATTAAGCTTGGTTGTTCTGGTGGCTTGATGGTTGGTTGTTATCTTTCTTTGGAGGGTTTTGAGCTTTGGAGGACCATCTTTGGATAATGTGCTACACGGTATCGCAATGATGGCCTTGATGTTTCTCACTCTTTCTTCTTGGCTCATAGCTTATATGTGTAACCCTTCTCCTAAAGTTTGGATGCTTACATATAGTGTTGCTCCTTGAGATGATTGTAATTGAGCCTGAGCCTTTTCTTTACTTTACTCCTTTTATCTGCTCTTACTCTTTATGCTTGATTAATTGTACTCAACCTTTCAAAAGTATGTTGAAGATTTGTTTTACAAGTTAGGACACTCTTGCAAGTGGATCTTGCCGGCATCAGAAGGACCACATGAATTTGGTTGCTGCATACATAGATTTTTAGTTATTGGTTACTTAGTCATTTTTGTTCTTTTGCGTTATTTCCTAATTATTGTAATAGTTAGGGGTTTATCTCTTTAGGACTTAGCTTAGATTTACCCTACATAATTTGTTTTTTTTGTGGCAATAAAATTTTTCTAATTTCCAAAAAAAACACTCTCCAAACCTCACAAACCCTAAACCTAAACCTAAACCCTACTCTAAACCCTAAACCCTACTAAACCTACCACTAAACCCTAAAAAACTTTACACCTAAACCACTAACCCTCCCTACCACCCCACTAACCCTAACATCTAAACCCTTAACCCACTGACCTGACCCTAGGCCCTCCAAACCCACCTGACTATTAAAACAAATAAACTGAGCTATATAAACCTACCTAAATTAAGATAAATAAAAGATCTAAATAAAATAAATAAATAAAACCTAAACTAAACTAAAATAAATATAATAAAACCTAAATAAAATAAAATCTAAATTAAATAAACTTGTAAACCTAAAATAAAAAAAAATAAAAACTAAAATAAAAAAAATAAACCTAAAATAAATAATAAATAAATAACCTAAACCTAAACTAAAAAAACCTAAACCTAAAATAAAATAAACTAAACTAAAATAAATAAAACCTAAACTTAAACCTATAAACTAAACCTAAACTAAAACCAAAACTTACTAAAATAAATAAACTAAATATAAACCTAAACTAAACAAAAATAAAACCTAAAATAAACCTATAAACTTAAACCTAAACCTAACAATAAAATAAACCTAAATCTAAAACTAAACCTAAACCTAAAATAAACTAAAATAAAACCTAAACTAAATAAATATGCCTATAAAAAACTAAATTAAATAAAATAAAATTAAACTAAAAAAAATTAAAATAAACTAAAATAAAAATATAAAATAAACTTGGATAAACTAAACTGTCGTTTGCTTTTTTTTAAAACCACCCTAAATCCTAAACCCTAAGCTAACCTAAACCTAACTTTAAACCCTTTGTTTTTTAAAGCTAAACTAAAATATAAACTAAAATAAAATAAAATAAACTAAAATAAATAAATAATTAACTAAATTTACTAAATAAACCTAGTTGTTATTAAAAAAATAATAAAAGCTCTAAACTAATCCTAAACCAAACACAAATAAAACCCTCCCAAAAGAAACCTTCCTGAGCCTGACCACAAACCCAAGACCAAAACCACCTAAACCATGCCCTGCTACAACCCTTAACCTAAACCTTAAATCCTAAACCCTAAAACCTAAACACTATAAAAAAAATAAAATAAAATAATAGATAAAACCTGAGCCCTAAACTCTAAACTCAAACCACAAACCCTAAACCCTAAACCTTAATCCTGAGCCTGATCCTAAACTGACCCTAAACTAAACTCTAACCACGATTAAACCTAAACCTAAACTAAATAAACAAAAAAAATGAAAAAACTTAAACCTAAATAAAATAAAAAATAAAATAGAAACTTAAACTATAGCCTAAACATAAAACCTAAAATAAAATAAAATAAAATAAAACTAAATAAATAAAATAAAACCTAAACTAAACTAAAAATTAAATAAACTAAAATAAACAAACCTAAAATAAATAAAAATAAAAACCCTAAACTAAAATCTAAACCTAAAATAAATAAATAAACCTAAAATAAACTAAAACTAAAATAAAACCTAAAACCCAATAAACTAAACCTAAATAAAAATAAATAAAATAAATAAACAAAAAACCTAAACCTAAAATAAAACCTAAAATAATTTTAAAATAAAACCTAAATACTAGATAAAACCTAAACCAAACCTAAAATAAAATAAAACCTAAACTAAAAATATAAAATAAAACTAAATTAAAAAATACACAAACTAAACCTAAACCTAAAATAAATTGAAATGAAAACCTAAACTAAAATAAATAAACCAAAATTAATAAATAAACTAAACTAAATAAACTAAAACTAAATAAATAAATAAACTAAAATAAATTAAATAAACCTAACATGTGGTTTGCTTAATTAAAAAATATCCTAAACCACTAAACCCAAATAACTAAACCCCTAAAACCTAAACCTACCTAACCCAAACTATAATCCCAACCACTGACCATAAACCTAAACCAACAAACCACAAACCTAAACCCAAACCACTAATCCTAAACCTAAAACTAAACTAACCACAAACCACAAGCCACAAAACCAAAACTAAAATAACTTAAACCCACAAACCATAAAATGAAACCTAAACACTAAACTAACCTTAAAAAACCTAAAACCAAACCAATCTAAACCAAAGTAACTAAATAAATTAGAAAATTAAAAATAAAACCTAAAACTTAATAAACCTAAAGCTAAACCTAAACCTTAGGAATGGGTAGAACCTTGACGGAAGAAACATCACTGTCAATCAGAATTAGTCTAGAAATGGTGGTTGAAGGGAAGGGGAGGCGTTATCCCATGGTGGTGGTGTCTGGATAGGGTAGTGGTTGGTTATGGAGGTCGCAGGAGCGACTAAGGTTACAACATTAATGGTGGTGGAGTGAGCGATCGAGGGTATGATGGCGGATCCCACTACTCAAGGGGTGGTTACTGATGGGGAGAAAGCGAGCGAGATCCGATCTAGTGCTTATGGCTATGTGTCCTTATAGTACAAGTTCTAGTTATCAGGGATTTTGATTTTTGTCGTGCTAATTTTTTATCTATATCATCGCTTGTGTCTTAAAAAACTTGGTGTGTTACTTGGTTGATGAAATCGAAAAGAAGAAATGTTGAATCTAAATTTGTACACTTTTAAAAAAAAATAAAAACCAAAAACTCTAAACTAAAACCTGAACCTTAAACCAAAACCCTAAACCCTAAACACTAAAAAAAATAATAATAAAATAAAAAATAAAAAAAATTAAAAAAACTAAACCCTAAACCCAAAATCCAAAACCTTAAACCATAAAGCCTATAACCCTAAACCCTAAACCTTTAACCTTGAAAACCTAAAACTAATGGTAAACTAAATAAATAAAAAATAAATAAATAAATAAACCTAAACCTAAATAAACAAATAAAATAAAATAAAATAACTAAACTAAAACAAACCTAAACAAACCTACAAATAAAATGAAAAGAAAACTAAATTAAAATAAAATAAATAAAACATAAACTAAACTAAGAAAATAAAATAAACCTAAAATTAAAACCTAAATAAAAAATAAAATAAATTATAAATAAAATAAATCTAAATAAAATTAAAATAAATACTAAATAAAATCTTAAACTTGAAAAATAAAACCTAAAAATAAAACCTAAAAATAAATAAAAAATAAAACTTAAACCTTTAACTAAAAAAAAGCTTAAACTTAAAATAATCAAAATAAAATATGCTTAAACCTAAACTAAAATAAATAAAACCTAAACTAAACTATAAAATAAAATAAAATAAATTTAAAATAAACCTAAAACTAAAAGTAAAATAAGCTAAATAAAATCAAAAGTAATAAAACTAAACCTAAAAATAAAATAAAAATAAAACTAAAAATAAACATAAACATAAATGTAAACCTAAAATATACCAACATCAAAACTAAACTAAAAAAAATAAACTTAAAATAAAAGATATATAAAAAATAAATCAATTGAATAAACCCTGGGTTTGCTTGATTTAAAATAAAAATAACTGGACCCTACCACCTAAACCATGACCCTGACCTCTATAATTAATAAATATCTTGACCCATAACACTAAACCCTAAACTAACCCAAAACCTGACTACTGACCTCTTAAACTTAAACCCCAAACAAACCCTAAACTATAAACCCTAAACCCTAAACTCTTAAAGCCCCAAACCTAGGCCCAGCCAAACCCTAAAAAAAGGCATAAAACTAACCCTAAACCCTAACCTGACCCTAAACCTAAAACCTAAATCCTAAAACCCTACGTGGACCCTACACTAAAACCAAAAAACCAAATAAAATAAAATAAAACTCATCTAAAAAATAAACCTAAAATAAAATCCTAATCTAAAATAAACTAAACTAAAACCTAAAATAAAGAAATAAACCTAATATAAAACTAAATAAATAAATAAATAAAAATTTAAAAATAAAAGATAATAAAATAAGTAAATTGAATAAACCTAAACCTACAGTTTGCTTAATTTAAAATACAAAATCTTAAATCTATGACCCTAAACCCTAAACCTTAAAAAAAAATAATAAAGAAATAAAAAACCCAAACCCTAAACTTTAAACCCTATAACTAATCATAAACTAACTACCTACTGACTAAACTACAACCTAAACCTACAAGACCCCCTAAATCCTAAATCCTAAATCTAAAGCCTAAACCCTAAACCCTAAACCCCAACCCCAAACCACAACATTAAACTCCAAACCCTAAATTTAAACCTAAGTAACTAAATAAATTAAAAAAATAAACCTAAACCCTAAAACCTACTCAAATTAAGCATAAACCTAAACTCTAAGAATGGGGAGAACCATGATCGCAGGAACGTCACCATCAACCAGGCTTAGTCTAGATTTGGCAGTGGGGGTGAAGACGGAGGCAGCGGTTATCATAGTTGTGGTGGGGGATCTAGAGGTGTTGGTGGATATGAAGGTGGTGGTCAGAGCATTGGTGGTTATAGAAGTGGGAGGAGAGAGAGGCAGATGTTACGGCGTGATAGAAAGGGAGCGAGGGGGAGGTTCCATTACTGAAGAGATAAGTGATCGATATCTTTATGGAACTGTGTCTTTATAGTAGCGATGGTTATAGTTATATAGTGTTTTGGATTTGCTCTATGCATGATCATCTTTTATCTATGCCATCTCTTGGGCCTTAGAATTCTTGATGTGTTACTTGGTTAATGAAATTAAAAAGAAAAATGTTAAATCAAAATTTATTCTCTGTCAAAAAAACAAAAAACCTTTAAACCTAAACTAAAACCTGAACCCTAAACCTAAAACATAAACCCTAAACCCTAAACCTTAAAAATTTTAAAAAATAAAAAAATTAAAAAGTCTTAGCCCTAAATCCTAAACCTATAACACTAAACCTACAACCCTAAACCATAAACCCTAAACCCTAAACCCTTAACCTTAAAAGCATAAACCCTAAAACCCTAAACCCTAAATCCCAAACTCTAAACCCTAAACACTAAACATTAAACTCTGAACCCTAAACCTAAACCTAAAGTAACTAAATAAATTAAAAATAAAAAACATAAACTAAACCTAAGAATGGGCGAGAACCTTGATAGAACATCACCGTCAACGGGCTCATTATAGCTCGTGGGAGGAAAAGGAGGGAAGGCTGATTATTGCTTGATGGTAGTGGGGGGATCTGGAGGTCTTTGGTGGATGCTCGAGGTGGTGGTCCAAAGCGTGTGGTGGTTATATAGGCCAGGAGGCGATGGAGGTGATTATGGTGCTAGCGAGGAGGGAGAGATTAGGGATATGATGGTGGATCCTACTCGAGGCGGGGTGGTCGATGAGGCGAAGAAACTAAATAACGGACGATCCGATCTACTGCTTATTGAATTGTGTCTTTATAGTAGAGGAAATTCTAGTTATCTAGGCTTTTTGATTTTCTCTTTGCGTGCTCATTTTTTATCTATATCTTCGCTTGTCTCTTATAAAACTTGGGGTGTTACTTGGTTGATGAAATTGAAATCAAGAAATGTTGCATCTGAATTAGTGCTCTGTTAAGAAAAAAACCTAAAACCTGGCTAAACCTAAACCAAACCCACCAAAACCACAAACCACAAATCTAAACCACAAAATAAAAAAACTAACCTAAACCACAAAACTAAAACCCTAAACCATAAACAACCACACCCAACTCTAGGCCATAAACCTAAACCCTACCCTACCTACCTATAACCTATAACTAAATAAAACCAAGAATAATATAAATAAAAACCTAAATCAAGATAAAAAGATAAAATAAAATAATAACCTACTAAACCCTAAACCTAGAGCTGAGCCTGATAAAATAGATAAAATAAAACTAATAATGAAAATAAACCATAAATAAAGCTAAAAATAAAATAAAACCTAAAAATAAAATGCCTAAATGGATAAAAATAAACAAAACCAAAATAAAAAAAACCTAAAATAAAAAATTAAACTAAATAAGAGACCTAAACCTGAAATAAAACCTAAAATAAATAAAAAGAAATAAAATAAAAATTGAACTTAAAAAAACCTAAACTTAAAATATAGAAAATAAAATAAACCTAAATGAGAACTAAAAAAAAAATAAAACCTAAACCTAAAATAAAATAAGCTAAACCTAAATAAACTAATTAAAATAAAATAAACTAAAAGAAACCTAAACTAAACTAAAATAAAACCTAAAATAAACTAAAATAAAACCCATAACAAAATAAAAGAAATAAAATAAAACCTAAACTGAAACCTAAAATAAAATATAAATATAAAACTAAAATAAAATAAAAATAAAATAAATAAAAGGAAATAAACTAAAACCTAAGCAGCAAAAAAAACAAGATAAAATAAACTAATAAGATGATAAATAAATAAATAAATAAAATAAAATACCAGATATGGAAGAACCTGGACCTACTGGGCTTTCTAGGTTTAATGGGCCTAGAACCACTAATGAGCCATGGATCTAAAATAAGATAATGATATCGTGCCTGAGCCCACAAGGACTGACCTAGATCCACAGCTGTACACTCCCTAGTCACACTGGGCCACTCCCAGAGCTGGGCCTCAGAAGACCTGCACACAGGACCTGAGCCCTGGGCCTAAAGCTGCAGGCCCACTGGCCCTGCAACAGGCCTGAGCCCTGAGCCTGGCCACAGATCTTGAGACCTGAGATTAAGGCCTAAAGATAGAGTAAGGCTCGGCTAAAGATGGGCTAGGCCAAGATAAAAGGGAGAAAGGCCTAATAAAGATAGAAAGCTCAGTTCAAGTAAACAAAATGGGTGCATAAATAAAGATAAAGCTAGGTGGGCTAGATAAATCTGGGGTTTGCTGCTTTTTAAAAGGCCATAAAGCCCTGGTTCTAGGCCCTGAGCCCTGGGCCCTGAGCCAACCAGCCACTGAGCCCTGATCCCCCTCTAAGGCCACCACCACTGAGCCCTAATCCTATAAATAAAAATAAAAATAGATAATAAAAACCCACTGACCCTAACTTACATACAAAAAAAACAACCCCACCACTAAATCATAACCCTAAACTACTAAACCCTGGGCCCCTACAACCCTGAGCCTACTCTAGATCATCCAACCTGGGCCCTAAACCCTAAACCCTAACCCCTAAATTACAAACCCCAAACCCTAATCCAAATTCAAACCACTAACAACTTAAGCAGCAATAAAAACTAAAAAATTAATATACACACCAAAACTGTAATAAACTGAGAAAATGAGCGAAGAACCTGATCTGAACATCAACATCAACCCAGTGCCTGGGATCACTAGGTGGAGGCGAAAAATGACTGGTTATCGAGTGGTAGATGAGGTCTATGGACAAGGATGGTGGTCAATAGAGCAATGGAGGTTATAGCCATGGTGGTGGTAGAGGGAGAGAATAGGGATATGATGGTGGATCTCGCTACTCGAGAGGCCAGGGTGGGGCTGATGGGAACTAGAGGAAATTGAAGAACGATCGGTACGATCTACTACTCATGGAATTATGCCTTCACAGTTGAGATGGTTCTAGTTATCAAGTGTTTTTGATTTTCTCTATGCGTGCTCATTTTTTATCTATGTCATCACTTGGCTCTTAGAAAACTTGGTGTGTTACTTGGTTGATGAAATCAAAAATAAGAAATGTTGAATCTAAATTTATTCTCTCTTAAAAAAAAACCAAAACATTAAACACTAAACTAAAACCTGAACCCTAAACCTCAAACATAAACCCTAAAAATAAAAAATAAAAAAACCCTAACCCTAAACCCCCCAAAATATGTTAAAAACCCTAAAAAAGAATAAACCCTAAAACCAAAACACCAAATCCACAAACCCTAATCACTAAACCCTAAACTAAACCCCAAACCCTAAACAAACACTAAACCAAAACCTAAAGTAACTAAATAATTAAAAAAACTGACCCTAAAATTTAATAAACCTAAACCTAAACATAAAGGCGTGAACCTTGATGGCGAATATCATCGTCCAACTAGGTTCGGTCTAGATCTATATGAAGGCTAGAAGGCGAGGTGGCTGCTCACATGTGGGGGGGATCTAGAGGTGCTGGTGAACATCGAGGTGATGGTGAGGTAGGCGAAGGAGTGACGGATGTTATAGCCATGGTGGTAGCGGAGGGAGAGATCGGGGATATGATTGTGGATCCCGCTACTCGAGAGATCAGGGTGGTCCTGATGGGAACCAAAAAAATTGAAGAATGGCATATCCGATCTACTACTTAAGCAACTGTCTCTTTACAGCAAAGGTCGTTCTAGTTATTTAGGGTTTTTGATTTGCTCTATGCACGCTCAATTTTTATCTTTGTCATCCCTCGAGTCTCAAAAAACTTGGTGTGTTACTTGGTTGATGAAAAAAAAGGAAGAAATATTGAATCTGAATGTGTTCTCTGTTATAATAAAAAACCAAAAACCTTGAAAACTAAACTAAAACCTAAACCTTAAACCTAAAACCTAAACCATAATCCATAAACCCAAAACCCAAAACCCTAAAAATTAAAAAAAATAAAATATATAAAAAATCTAACCCTAAACCCTAAAATCTACAACCCTAAACCCCAAACCCTAAACCCCTAAAATCATAAATATTAAACCCTAAAACCTAAAACCCTAAACTAAATAAAACCTAAAATAAAATAAATAAAAACACCTCATAAATAAAATAAAAATAAAATATAATAAAAAAATTAATAAACCTCCAAAATAAATAAAAAAAACTAAACTAAAATAAAATAAATTATAAACTAAACTAATAAAATAAAATAAACCAAAAAATAAAAACCTAAATAAAATAAAACTAAACAAAAATAAAAAATAAAATAAATAAAATAAAATAAAATAAAACTAAATTAAAATAAACCTAAAAATAAATAAAATATAAAACTAAATAAACCAAAACTAACATAAACAAAATAAAATAAACCTAAACTAAAATAAACTAAATTAAAATAAATAAAACCTAAACCAAAACCTAAAAACTAAACCTAAATGATTATTTAAATAAAATAAAATAAACTAAAAATAAACCTAAACTTAAATTTAAAAAAAAAAAACCAATAAATAAACTAAAATAGAAACCTAAACTTAAAAAAAAAATTAAATAAAACCTAAACCTAAACCTAAAATAAAAAAAAAACTTAATAAAAATAATAAAATAAAATAAAACTAAACTAAAAAATAAACATAAACCTAAACCTAAACTTAAAAGTTAAACTAAAATAAAAAACATAAACTAAAATAAAATAATAAATAAAATAAATAAAAATTAAAAATCTCAAAAAAAAGAAAAAATAAAATAAACTTAAATAAATAATAAATAAATAAATTAAACTACAAAAACATAAACGTACTAGTTTATTTAATTTAAAAATAAACCTAAACTAAAACCTGAACCCTAAACCTAAAACTTAAACCTAAATAGTAAACCATAAACCCAAAATAAAAATAATAATAAAAAAATAAAAAAATAAAACCCTAACCCTAAACCAAACTAACCCTAAGGTGGATACACCTACACTAAACCCAAATTATAAACCCTAAACCCCAAACCCAAACTCTAAACACTAATCCTAAACCCTTAAATCCCTGAGCCCTAAAGCTAAACACTACAACTCTAAACCAAACCCTAAAAACCCTAAAACCATAAACGCTAAAACCCAAAACCTAAACCTAAAACCCCAAATAAAAAATTGAAACTTAAAAATAAAATAAAATAAAACTCTAAAATAAACATAAACATAAAATAAACTAAAATAAAAAACCTAAACTAAAATAAATAAACCTAAAATAAATAATCTAAACTAAATAAAAAATAAAAAAATACCTAAATAAATTTAAAATTATTAAACTAAAATAAATAAATAAACTCATAAACTAAACCAAATAAACCTAAAACTCTAAACCGGATCTACACTAAAAGAACCCCCTGACTACTAACTGACCCTCTAAATCCTGCACTAAACCTCCATCCCTATAACTACACCCTAAACCACACAACTCCATAAACTAAACCCTAAACCAAACACCTAGACCCAAACCCTAACCCACCATAAATTCTTTAACCTAAAACCTAACCTAAACTAAACTAAATAAACTAATAATAAAATAAATAAAACCTAAACTTAAAATAAAATAAAATAAAATAAAACCTAAACTTAAACCATAAACCTAAACCTAAACTAAACTAAATGTAAAATAAATAAAATAAAATAAAAAACTAAACTAAAATAATAAAAACCTAAACTAAACTAAATAAAATAAATCTAAAAATAAAACCTAAATAAAATAAAACTAAACTGAAATAAAATTACAATAAATAAAATAAAATAAAATAAAACTAAATAAAACCTAAACTAAAAATAAACCTAAAAATAAATAAAAATAAAACATAAACCCTAAATTAAAAAAAAAAACTTAACCTAAAATAAACAAAATAAAATAAACATAAACCTAAACTAAAATAAACTAAACTAAACTAAATAAAACCTAAACCTAAACCTAAAATAAAAGCATAAACCCTAAAATGATAATAAAAAAAAAATAAACCTAAACCTAAATAAACCTAAAGAAAACATAAACTACCCAAACAAAATAAAATCTAAAGCCTAAAATAACAAAATAAAACCTAAACAAAAAAAAATAAAATAAAACTAAACTAAAGATAAACATAAACCTAAATGTAAACCTAAAATACAATAAAATAAACCTAAACTAAAAATTAACCAAAATAAATAAAACTAAATAAATTAAAATAAACCTAAATAAAATAAAATAAAACTTAATTAAATAAAATAAACTAAATAAACTAAATGGCCTAAACCTAGGTTTTATATAATTAAGAAAAAAAAACCCTAAACCTAAATCTAAAACCTTAAACCCTAAAATTAACTAAAAATCCAAATCTAACTAAACCCTAAACCCTAAAAAAACCCCAAACTAAACCCTAAACTCTCACACCCAACCCCAACCTAACTGAGCCCTAAACTAAACCCTAACTCATCCCTAAACCCTAACTAACTTCCAAAGCACTAAACCCCCACTAACACTAACCACCTAACTTAAACCCTCAAAACCCTAAACCCTCACACTAAACCTTGTAAAACCCTAAACATAACTCCATCCTAAACCACCCTAAACCTAACCCACACCTCCCACCTAAATAGCATCCCCAAACCTAAACTCAAAGATTAAACCCTCCACCTTATCATATATCCAACCCTAACATAAAGTAACCTAATAAATTAAAAAATAAACCTAAACCATAAAACATAATAAACATAAACCCTAAGAATAGGCAGAACCTTGGTGGTAAGAACATCATTGTCAACTAGCCTCAGTCTAGATCTGGCAGTGGAGGCAAAGGCAGATGCTGTGGGTATCGCAGTAGTGATGGGGGATCTAGAGGTGCTAGTGGATATGGAGGTGGTGGTCAAAGTAGTGGTGGTTATGGAAACCAAAGGAGCAATGGAGGTTACATCTGTGGTAGTGGCAGAGGGAGAGATCAGGGAGATGATGGTGAATCATGCTACTAGAGAGCCGGGGTGGTTTTGATGGAAATTGGAGAAGCTGAAGAATGGCTAATCTAATCTATTGCTAATGCAACTATGTCATTATACTAGGGACAGTTTTAGTAATCTAGGGCTTTTGATTTTCTCTATGTGTGCTAATTTTTTATCTACGTCATCGCTTGTGTCTTAGAACACTTGGTGTGTGAATTGGTTGACAAAATTGAAAAGAAGAAATGTTAAGTCTAAATTTGTTGTGTTAAAAACTAAAACCCTAAAACTAAACTAAACAACCCTCTAAAACCTAAACCCTAAATCTAAACCCTAAAAAACTAAACCCTAAACCTAAACCTAACCCTAAAACCTTAAACCCTCCACAAACCCTAAAACCTAAATCCTAAAACCATAAACCCTAACCCTCCCAAACACTAATCCCTAAATCCTAAAACACTAAACCAAAACCCAAAACCCTAAACTATAAACTAAAACCTAAAACTTAAACTAAACTCAATAAAACCTAATAATAAAATAAATAAATAAACTTAAAATTAAAAATAAAATAAATAATATAAAATAAAATTTTAAACTAAAACCTAAACCTAAAACTAAAATAAAATAAAATTAAAATTAAAATAAATTAAATAAAATAAAAAAAATAAAATAAAAAAAAAAAAAAAAAAAAAAAAATAAATAAAAAAATAAAAAAAAAAATAAAATAAAATATAAATCTAAAATAAACACTAAACCCCAAACCAAAAAACCTAAACATAAAATAAAATAAAATAAACAAAATAAGATAATCCTAAACCTAAACTAAAATAAACTAAACTAAAATAAATACAACAAACCTAAACCTAAAATAAACTAAACCAAACCTAAAAACTAAATAAAATAAAATAAACTAAAGAAAACCTAAACTAAAAAATAAACCTAAAAAAACAAAATAAAACCTAAAACCTAATCCTAAAATAATAAAATAAAACCTAAACATAAAATATAAAATAAAACCTAAACTAATAAATAAAATAAAAATTAAACTAAAAAATAAGCATAAACCTAAACCTAAACCTAAACTAAAAAAATAAAAAAACTTAAACTAAAATAAATAAACTTAAAATAAATAAAGTAAACTAAATAAAAATAAAATATAAACTTAAATAAAAATAAAAAGAATTATAAACAAAAATAAATTAAATAAAAACTAAATAAACCTAAACCTACCGGTTTACTTAATTAGAAAAAATCCTAAACCATAAACCTTAAAGCCTAAACCATAAACGCTAACCTTAAACTCTAAACCCTAAAAGCATAAATTGTAAAACCCTATACCTTAAACCCTAACCCTAAACACCATATCTTAAACCTAAACCTAAAGTAAATTAATAAATTAAAAAATAAATCTAAACCATAATACTAATAAACTTAAACCTAAGAATGTAGAACCTGAAGAACATCATAAAAGTCTAGATTGAGTAAGGCGAGGCTTGGTTATCATAGTGGTGGTGGGGATCCGGAGGTCTGGTGGATATGGAGGTATGGAGAGGAGGCGATGGATGTTACATCCATGGTGGTGGATCCACTGAGAGCAGATGGTTCTAATGAGCTAGAATTAAAGAATGATATCGATCGCTACTTATGGAACTATGTCTTTATACTAGAGGACTCTTATCTGGGTTTTTTAATTTGCTGGTGAACAAGCTCAATTAAATTATTTATTTCATTAAACCATAAAAGCTCGATAGTTCAACTGAGCTCATGAACAAACTCAAATTGAGCTTGACGATAATGGTAAATAAACTTGTTGACCTCACTTTTAAAGAGCTGACCTCTTCTTCTTAGGCTCTTTGAACTAGAGCTCCAGTCATAATCATATCCGATAGCCTAAATCCAATCCATGCACACAATCTTAAATCCAATCAAAATACAATTCTCAAATCAAATCTCAAATTCAAATTCAAATTCAAATTCAAATTCAAATTGAAATTCTAAACTCTAAACTAATTAAATTCAATCAATGATTGAAAATAATCAAATCCAAATTCAAAATTCTTCCTAAGCCCTATGATTTTATCTTAATGGCTTAGCCTTAAAACCTCAATTGATTTTCTCAAATATCAATTCAATTCTTCAATCAAATAATCAGATTCCAATTCAAATCTAGCTCAAAATGATTTAAGCCCATGATCAAAGTCAAATCCCAACATCCTTTTCAAGCCATTTGATTTGGTGCCACGAACCTGGCTAAATCTTAAACCAATTCAACCTAAATTTGATTGATTTCTTTATAAATCAATTATATATTCAATCATCTTCACAAACATAAATAAAATATATCCCTAAATCATCAAAACTAAATCAAACTAAATCAAATCTCCTTTTAAGCTTTGAACCTACCTTGAGCTTAACCAAATTTGCCTTCAAATCACTTCAAATTCAATTGATTTTCTTATAAATCAATTGTTCCTATACTTAAAATATAAATGGAATCTACATTCAAAAATAAACAAAATAAAATCAAATCAAAACTCAATAAGCCTAAAAATTCTTTGAACTTAGCCAAATCTCTAAATCAAGTCAAAATCAAGATTTTCTATGATCATTCCTTATCACTATATAAAATAATGAAACTATAATCAAAAATTCATTAAAACCTAAACCTAAACTCTAAAACTAAATCCTAAACCTATCTAAATCTACCTAAATAAATAAAAAACTAAAACTAATAACTATAAACCTAAATTCTAAATTAGCCTCTACTAAATCTAAAACTGACTCTCTACCTAAAAAAACTAAAACTCTAAACCTATTCTAATTTACTAACTGACCTTACACTAAACTCTACTAAATCTAAACTACCCTAACTATGAAACCTACCACTACCACAAACCACCAACACTCCTACCACAAAATACCCAAAACCCTAAACTCTAAAGATTAAACCTAAACTTAAACTTAAAATAAAACCCAAATCTAAACAAAATCCAAACTAAACCTTAAGTAACTTAATAAAATTAAAAAATAAACCTAAAAAAAAAACCTAATAAACCTAAATAAGAATAAAAAATGAGAACATCATCATCATCCTAAGCTCAGCTAGATCTAATGGAGGCAAAGATCTGTGGTTATCCATGGTGGTGGGGATCTAGAGGTGCTGGATATGGAGGTGGTGGTCAAAGTAGTGGTGGTTATGGAGGACCTAGCGATGGAGGTTACATCTATAGTGGCAAAAGATAGATGATGGTAAATCACGCTACTAGAATGGTTAAGACTAAAAAGAACCTAATCTACTACTAATGCAACTAGTCTTTATAGTAAAACTAATAAGATTTTCTCTATTCATGCTCAATCATCTCTGTGTTAGAACACTTGGTGTGTCTTTGACAAATTGAAAAGACAAATGTTAAATCTAAATTTATTTTATGTTAAAAAAAAGAAAAAAACCCTAAACCAAACTAAAAACCCTGACTAAAAAAAAAACCTAAGCTAAAAAAACCCACAAACTCTAAAACCAAAACCCTAAACCATAAACCTAAACCCCCAAAACCCTAAAATAAAACCCTAAACCCACAAAACCAAATAAAAACCCAAACCACAAACTAATCCTAAAACTAAAATTTAAACCTAAATAAAATAAAACTTAATAATAAAATAAATATATAAACTTAAACCTAAAAAAATAAAATAAATAATATAAAATAAAATTTTAAACTAAAACTTAAACCCAAACCTAAAAACAAAATAATATAAAAATAAAAATAAACTAAAAATAAAATTAAAAAAACCTAAATTAAACTAAAAAAATAAAATAAAACTAAGAATAAAAAACCTAAAAAAATAAAGTCTAAATGTAAAATAAAAATTAAACAAACCTAAAATAAAATAAAATATAAATAAATAAAAACCTAAACATAAAAAATAAACCTAAAAAAAAATAAATAAAAATAAAACCTAAACCCCAAACAACAAAAAAATAATAAAATAAAATAAAATAAAATAATCCTAACCTAAACTAAAATAAACTAAACTAAAATAAATACAACTTAAACCTAAACCTAAAATAAACTAAACTAAAACAAAAACCTAAATTAAATAAAATAAAATAAACTAAAGAAAAACCTAAACTAAAAAAATAAAACCTAAAAATAAACCTAAAATAAAAAATTAAAACCTAAGCCTAAAATAATAAAAACCTAAACCTAAACATAAAAATAAAAATATAAAACCTAAAACTAAAAAATAAAATAAAAATAAAACTTAATTTAAAAAATAAGCATAAACCTAAACCTAAACCTAAAAACTAAAAAAAAATTAAAAAAACCTAAACTAAAATAAATAAACCTAAAATAAATAAAGTAAACTAAATAAAAATAAAATATAAAAAAATAAAAATAAAAATAAAAGATATATAAACAAAAATAATTTAAATAAAAACTAAATAAACTAAATAAATCTAAACCTAGGTTTACTTAATTAAAAAACCACACCATAAACCTTAAAGCTAAACCCTAAACCAAACCTAAACTCTAAAACCTAAAGCATAAATCATAAACCAATACCTAAAAACCCTAAACACCAAACCTAAACTTAAACTTAAAAAACTTAATAAATTAAAAAAAAATAAACCATAAAAATAAACTTAAACCCTAGAATGGGAAATGAGAACATCACTAACCATGCTGGTCGAATACAGGTGGTGGAGGAAGCGAGGCGTTGGTTATCGTAATGGTGGATCTAAAGTGCATGGATATGGAGTAGTGGTGGTTATGGAGGCCGGAGGAGCAATGGAGGTTACAGCCATGATGGTGGATCACGCTACTAGAGATCCGGGATGGATTTAATGGGAGTTGGAGAAACTAAAAAATGACTGATCTGATCTGCTACTTATGGAAATGTCTTTATAGTAGAGATGACTCTAGTTATCTAGGGTTTTTAATTTGCTCTATCCATGCTCATTTTTTATCTATGTCATCGCTTGTGTCTTAGAGAACTTGGTGTGTTACTTAGTTGATGAAATTGAAAAGAAGAAATGTTGAATATGAATTTATTCTCTGTTAAAAAAAGACCCTAAACCCTAAACTAAAACCACAACCTTAGACCAAAACCTAAACCCTAAACCCTAAACCTAAACCCCATCCCAAAACCCAAAACTCTAAAACCATAAATCCTACACCCTAAAACCTACAACCCTAAACCCAAACCTTAAACCAAACTGAGCCAAAAATATAAACCAAATAAGTAAAACTAATAAATAAAAAACAAATAAACTTAAACCTAAAAAATAAATAAAATTAAACATAAATTAAAACATAAACCTAAACTAAAGAAAATAAAAAAAAAAACAAATTAACTAAAATAAAATAAATAAAAACATAAACTAAACCAAAAAATTAATAAAACTAAGAATAGAAAACCTAAATAAAATAAAAACTAAATGTAAAATAAAAATAAAATAAACCTAAAATAAAATTAAAAAAACCTAAACATAAAAATAAAATGTAAAAATAAATAAAAAATAAAACCTAAACCATAAACTAAAAAAAAAAATCCTAAAGCTAAAATAAAATAAAATTGACATAATAAAATAAACTAAAAAACTAAACTAAAATAAACTACTAAATTAAATAACCTAACCTAAACCTAAAATAAACTAAACCAAAACTTAAACCTAAAACATAAATAAAAATAAAATAAAATAAACTAAAATAAACCTAAATAACTAAAAAAAAGAAAACCACAAAATAAACTAAAAAACCAAACTAAAAAAAACAAAATAGAAACCTAAAAAACCTAAAATAAAATTAAAACCTAAACTAAAAAAAAATAAAATAAAAATTAAACTAGACTAAAATAAGCATAAAATAAAATAAACTAAAATAAACTAAAAAAAACCTAAATATAATAAACTATTAAATAAAATTAAATAAAAATAAAATTAATAAAGCTTAATAAAACCCTACCATCCCCAGGCCCTACCCTAAATCCTGGATACAGGCCCTAAGGCCCTGATCCTGGGCCTCCACTGAGCCCTGAGCCTAATGACCCCAGGCCCTGAGCCTCACTCCTAGCAAAGCCCCTATAGGCCCTGACCACTACCTATGGGCTCTGACCCTAACCCTAAACCTGGGCCACAGACCAGCACTTAGGCCTCCACCTAAACTGGGCCCTGGGCCACTGGGCCACTCCACAGGCCCTTAGAGCCACTGAGTTCTGGCCTACCCAAACCCTGGGCCCAGGCCTAAACCCAAACCCTAGGCCCTGAAACTAAAGAAACATTAATCCTAAGAAAACCTGGGCTACCCTGAGCTATAACCCAGGCCCTGAGCCTAAAACTAAACTCTGGGCCCTAAACCAAAACTAAAAATAAAATAAACTAAATAAAAGATAATAAATAAATAAAATAAACTTAAACCTAAAATAAAATAAAGAAAACCTAAACTACCTAAAAAAAAATTTAAAATACTAATAAATTAAATAAAAAACTGAACTAAAATAAATAAAATAAAATAAACCAAGTATAAAAAAACTGATTAAAAAATAAACTAAAATAAAAATAATAAAATAAAAATAAAATAAAATAAAACAAATAGATTCAAAAAAAAACTCAAATAAAACTAAAATAAATAAAATAAAACTAAACCATAAAAAAAAAGAAAACCTAAACTAAAATAAATAATAAACAAAATAAAATAAACTAAACTTGCTAAAATAAACTAAACTAAATAAATAAACTAAACCTAAAGTTAAAATAAAACCTAAACTAAACCTAAACTAAACTAAATAAAAAAAACTAAAATAAACTTAAACTAAAAATAAAATAAACAAATAAATGTAAATAAAACCTAAAACCTAAACCTAAAAAAATAAAATAAAACCTAAACCTAAAATAAAAAAAAATAAAACATAAATATAAAATATAATATATATACTCAACTAAAAAATAAACTTAAAATACCAAAATAAAAAAAACATAAACTAAAATAAATATACTAAACTAAAATAATAAAAATAATAAATAAAAATAAATTTAAACTATCGTTTACTTAATTTTTAAAAATAAACCCTAAAACCTACTGACCCTATGTGCTCATTTTTTATCTATGTTAAACATGTCTTAGATAATTTTGGTGCTACTTGGTTGAGTGAAAGAATAAATGTTGAATCTAAATTTGTTCTCTATTAAAAAAAAAACCCTACACCCTAAACTAAACCATAAACCCTAAATCTAAAACATAAGAACCCAAACCTAAATTTTAAACCACTAAACTAAACTAAAAATCTACCAAACCTCTAAATACAACCTGAAAATAAAAATAAAATAAGCCAAAATAAAATAAAATATATAATAAAATAAAATCTAAACTAAAACCTAAACTAAACCTAAAGAAATAATAAAAATAAACTAATAAAATATAAATAAAACTATAAAATAAACTTAAATAAAATAAAACTAAACCTAATAAAATAAAATAAAACTAAATAAAAACCTAAACCTAAAATAAACCTAAAATAAAAAAAATAACATAATCATAAACTTAAAAAACTAAATAAAATAAAATAAATAAATAAAATAAATATAAAATTATAAATAAATAAAATAAAATAAAATAAACCTAAACCTATAAAATAATAAACCTAAACTAAATAAACTAAAATCTAAATAAACCTAAACTAAAAAAAAAAAACTTAAAAAAAAACCTAAAATAAAACCTAGACCTAAACTTAAAGAATAAATAAAAGCCTAAACCTAAACCTAAAATAAAAAAAACCTAAATAAAAATAAAAATAGAACTCAACTAAAAATAAAATAAAAAAATAAACTAAAATAAAAACTTAAAATAAATAAATATAAAAATAAACTAAATAAAAATAAAAATAAAATAAACTCAAATAAATAAATAAACTAAATAAATCAAGACCGTTTACTTAATTTAAAATAAAATAAAAATAAAAAAAAAATAAACCACAACCACAAACTAACCCTAAACCTAACCCTAACCCACAAACACTACCCTAAACTAAACCCTACCCTAAACCTACCCTAAACCCTAAACCACAAACCCCAAACCTATAAACTAACACAACCAAACTCAAACCTTAAAACAACTCTAAACCACAACAAACCCCACCTAAATCATAAACCCTAAACTAACACTAATCCTTAAACCCTAAAGCCTAAACTAACCTTAAACCCTAAGAATGGGCAAAACCTTAGTGACAGGAACATCACTATCAACTAGGCTTAGTCTTGATCTAGCGGTGGAGGCAAAGGCGGAGGTTCTCGTAGTGGTGGGTGGGGGATCAGGAGTGGTGGTGAGTAGTGGTGGTTATGGAGGCGGTGGAGTGATGGAGGTTCTACTATGGTGGTTGAGGGAGATCGAGGGATGGTGGATCTGCTACTGAGAGAATCAATCTTATTTATAGCGAGGTATTTATCTAGGGTTTTGATTTGCTTTATGGATGCTCATTTTTATCTATATCATAACTTGTATCTTAGAATACTTGGATGCTACTTGGTTGATAATTGAAAAAGAAAAAATATTGAATATGAAATTGTTCTCTATAAAAAATATTAAATCTTAAACCTAAACCCTAAACTAAAACTTAAACACAACTTAAACCCCAAACCCTAAACCCTACACCATAAAAACTCTAAACCCTAAATAATAAATAGCAAACCTTAAACCATAAACCCTAAATTCTAAACCCTAAACCCTAAACCCTAAAACCTAAACCCTAAACCCTAAAACCTTAAACCCTAAACCCTAAAACAATAAACCCTAAACCCTAAAGCCCAAACCCTAAACCCTAAACACTAAATAAACCCTAAATCTTTAACCCTAAACCTTTAATAAAGATGCCATTAGGAGTTGATCTAAAGAGTGACCTAATCCTAATATAATTATGGTAGCTAAAGAAAATGTCTTCAAGAGACTTTCCTTTGACTATTAGAGATTTGAATACCCTGAATCGTAACCCTAAATCATATTATAATACCAAATATTATAGTATAATTTTGCATCATATATTTGAGCATGTAGTGATGTTTTTGGATGTTAAAAATGTTTTAAAATATTTTACTATATTATGGTATTGCCTATATTCTATATTAAATCATAAATATATTGATTTAATAAATTAGATGATGAAATTTGTTAAATTTGAAGTGGGAATTAGGTTGTAGTACCAAAGGTGTGCCTAACTTGTAGTATAAAAGTAAGATTTTATTTCAAAATATCTATTATATGTTGTAGCATAGTATAACATCATATATCATAATATATTATTCTGTGAATTTTAAATTCTTTTAGTATTTTACAATCATGCAATCAAGCCTACATAAGCATTGTTTATAAAAATGTTTATTTAGACTTTAAAATGGTGAAATTTGGCCAGATTCATAATAGGTAGAGCTTGGCATCATAATATATTATTTCAATTTAAAATAAGTAACTGATACTCCTAAAATATATAGTTTTTTATTATTTAGACTAATTTTATGATTTTTTATCTTAAGCAATCCCTTGTGATGTGATATGCAATATAATATAATATAATATTTGTAGTGTAATATAATATAGGATGCCCTAACATAGTGTAGCATCATGCATTTTAGCATACTATTATGTTTTATTACTTGTTTGTTAGCATATTTTAGTTTTGTATGGTATGATGTAGTAGAGTTTGTACTAGTATAATTAATAAAAATATTGATTTATAGGCTGAGATGATGGGATTTGGCCAAATTTAATGTAAGCTTTAGAACATAATTGGGGTGTGCTATGTTGTGTCATTTAATCAAAAGAATGGAATTTTGCATCCAAAATAAATGTTCAATTTTCAACCAAATTTTATAAATTTTTTTTCTTAAAGTGATTCATTTAAGGTGTAATGTAAGATAATATATTATATGAAAGCATATTAAAATATAATGTACATAACAATATAACTTAACATATATAGGAATGTGGTGATGTGTTACTAAATACTATTGTACATTTTAGCATGTTTAACTTTTGTTATAATACATTGAGTCAAAACTCACAAAAATTTTAATTTGAAGGTTGAGATGGAAGAATTTGGCCAAATTCATGGCACACACCAATAAGCAACACAAAAAAAAATATGCTATTTTGTACCATTTCTAATAAAAAATAATAATTTTACATCCAAAATGAAAATTATTCATATTTTGAGAAAATTTTGTTATTTGTTTTTTTAAGTGATTCTAATGAGGTGTAATGTTAGAAAATATATTATATTACAACAAATTATAATATAACATCATATATTATAATATAATATAGTGTGTTAATTTACACTATAATATGTTTAGCATGCTATTGTATAGTTAGTTTGAGCTTGCACCATCACAAATCATAAAATGTTGATTACTGATTTTAGAGATGTTGTAATTTGAATGAATACATTGTTAGGCTTTTGGTTAAAGTATTAAAGGTTTGCATAAGAAGAAATAAGATTTGGTGAGAATTCCATGTTGGACATGGAGGAGATCCACTAGGGGATCACTGCATTGGACATGATATGTTAGGGATCTATGTGAGGCGTAGAAGAAAATTTGTTGGGGATAATGTTTCAATTTGATTTGATTATATGACTTATGGAAAGAAGTTTTATTGGGGAAAAGAATCTATAATCCAAGGATTAAGATCGACTTTAATTTTTTGTTTTTGATGTGGAGGCATATCTAATAGAGATATGGGCTCGAGTCCCAGGGATGGGTATATGAACCTTCCATTAGGAAGCGAGTTGAGCTATCTCTGAGGGATTGGGATTTGAGTTTGATTTCATAAATTTATTTGGGGATGTATCCACTGGGAATAAGATTTTGGTTGGATTTCTTTGATTTAGACTCTATTGGGGGGAGAGTTTAATTTGGCTCTTGGAGGTTGGTTTTGAATTTGATTTATTTGCTTAACTTATTTATATATGATTTAGGCTCCACTTGGAGAAGGGTGTGATTTAACTCCATTGGGAAATAAGATTGGGTTTAATTTGCAATTAATGTATGGACCCGTTGGTGTTCAATGGACCAATTGAGAAAAAGCTATATCAACTTTGACCTACCTCAAGTTTACAAATCCAAATGCATAGTCTACCAGCTGCGGGGTAGAGCTAGCCAACCTAAGGGGTTGCCTTTCAGTGTGCAACTACTAGGCTAAGATGAAGGTGTAGCAAACTTACATCTTCCAAAGCAAGGAACAACCGTTGGGGTGACCTATTGGATGCACAAAAAAGTGAACCTGACCTAGGGAAACTACTAAGTGAATGCTGCTGGGGACTTATGTCAACTAAAAGTAGTCTGGAAGAATTTTATCATAATTTCATGTGATTTGATATGGTTTGTTTGGTTTAGTTTGATTTTGAATTGAGAGCATATCCAATGGGGATGTGAGCTTGGTCAAATTTAAAAGATTTAATTTATGGACCATGTCAGTGTGTGATGGAACCATTGAGAAGGGACTATATTGGACTTGTCCTATCTCAAATTTACAAATCCAAAGGGATAAGCTACTGGCTATGGGGTAGAGCTAGCTAACCTAAGTAGTTTCCTTTTAGTGTGCAATGACTGTGCTAGAAAGAAGGCATAGCAGACTTACATCTTCTAAAGGAGGGAAAAACCACTAGGGTGACCTATTGGTAGCATAACAAATCAAATATGACTTAGGGGCGACTACAGAGTGAATGTCACTGAGGACTTATATCAACTCAAGAGTAGTCAGGTGATTCTTATAGGGAGATTTGCTGACACTACCCTAAACATAGGATGTCTTCTTGAGAAAAGGTACTACTAGTGGTGTCCTCCTAATCCATAAGTGAATATATATTTTATTTATATGTTTGTGTGGACCCTATTGGTATGTGAGGGACCACATTGAGAAGGAGTTATGTCGGACCTATCTCGATTTGGACCATGGGAAAATCTACACATCCATAAGACGGATTCTCCAACCACATATGTGGTTACTATGAATGGGGAACTATCCAAACTGATAGTAAGCCAGGTAGTGTCTAAATGGGAATGTGAGGATGTGATCCAAAATAGTTCCAAGAGGGGAGGTGCTGCTAGGGGCATTATCTTGAGCCCTAGGAAAGAAAGTATATAGGTGTACGGTGGCCAACTTAAGGAGAAATCATAGCAGACTTACATCTTCCATGAGTGGTGTATCCTAAGGTGCAAGAACCAACCAACCTAAGGTGTATCATCCATGAGTGGTGTATATGTCATGGTGAGAGAACCAACCAACATATGCGTTGATGTCCAACGATCAATCTAGAAAGAAAGTGTAGGCTTACAACTTTCCAAGTGGAACTCATCATCGAGATAGTCTATCATCGAGGGATAAATACTATCGACCTAATGCTAATAAGCATGGAGCCAGGAAGGGTGGACAGACTTGAAGCGGTCATGAGGGAAGGAGCTAGAGGACTTATCTAAACCTTAAATATACTTGACCCGGTCGATGCAAAGGCTAATCCAATAAGAGTAAGCATAGACTCACATCTTCTTAAACAAAGCCAACATGAGGTAGCTTTGGTATAAGGCCTACCAAACTAACAAGTGTGCAAGAAGGAAAAATGTAGCAGACTTACATCCTCCAAAGCAAGAGGACCACTAGGGTGACACACTAGTAGGGTAGCATGTTAGCGACCTAGGTAGCTCTTGAGTGAGTGTCACTTGGGCATTATCTCAACTCAGTAGCACAAAAGATATGTGTTTGTTTTGTTTTTTGTATAGTTTGTATTTTTTTGTGTGATGAAGGATAGGATGCTCTGGTTCCACTACCCTAAACACATCATGGTGGATTTCAAAATAAGAATACTTTCAATATGGAAGAGATTGAATTCAAAATGGTATTTTCATTGATGATAATTATTTTCAAACATGATTTATAATATTTTTTTAAGTAGAGCCCAATGGTTGGAAGCATTGGGAGCTCTCCTTCATGATTAATAAGTTGATAAGATCTTCCTTGCTATACCTTCTCTATGGAAAAAGGGCCATCCCAAGTGGGTTCAAACTTGCCTCCCATCTTACGACGGGCAATAATTAGTCTCCTTAAAACTAAAATAAGCTCTCTTACTTGAAAAGCTCTAGAATGAACCAACTTGTTGTGAGCTTGAATCATTTTAGCTTTGTACAACTCAAGGTTTTAGCATGCCCGTAAGCTTCTCTTCTCCAAACCTTTGAGATCTTCTAACCATAACTTGGCATTCTGCTTTATTATGATCTTGCTACCCATAGCTATCCTTAGTGATGGGAGTTGGACTTCTAATGGTAGAACTTTGGACCCATACACTTAGAGAAAGGAGTAGGCGAGTTGGAGTTCTATGTGGTGCAGTAGGCCCACAAGGCTTGAACTAACTGCTCATGGCCATATACTTATTGTTGAGTATCTTTTTAGTATTTGGATGAGAGTTTATTGAAGGCTTACTAAATAGTTTTCCCTCGTAGTTGATGGTAGAATATCTCCAATCTATGCTATGTCTCAGCAAAGTTGTTGATCTCGTGCTCTTGAATGTAGTATTATTATAATTCATCAAGGCACTCCAAACCTATATACGATATGGTTCCTAAAAACTAGAGCACATGTTGAGTTGTGACCTCTCTAAGTGGAATCATTTTCATCCATTTGGAAAAGTAGTTAGTAGAAGATGAACCAATGACCCTTGGAAGTAGGAGGATCAATCGGACCCCACTATGTGGTACCACAACACGAATGGCCATGAGGTTAATGTAGGATGTAGAATGTTGGATGGTTGGTGTAGGACCACATCATTTATTTGACATTGGTGGCATTTAGTATCCATGCAATCTTTGATCATCGATGACCGGTAGTATCTAGTCTCTTAATCTTGGCTTTCATTTTTTGGATTGGTTGGCTCCACATAATCTAAGTGTACCTCAGTCACGGTCTTATGGGCTTCATGCTTTTCTAAACATAACCACATATGATGAAAGGCGCCAAATAAGACACCATCAACAAGAGCATAGGAAAGTGCTCTCAACTTCATCGATGGGCTTGAGACTTCTCTTGAGGTAGTTTTCCTTTATGTAATTCATGAATGAGCCTCAAATCTAACTCCTCATCCTTCTTGGCAATGGCAACCTCCCATCAAGTATTTTTGATGAGTTCAATATCAATAAGGCATAACACTTATCTATTTTAGACCTTTATTGATATGGACTCATCTTTCGGACATGCCAACTCCTTGGCATATGCTACAACATTCTCTCCTTAAGGAATCTTATAATTAGCAACCTCTAGGATTTGGGCCAACAACTCTATGGTGTACTTGTTGTAGTGATGGAGCTTAGGCTTTATAACCTTGTAGGACCTAGCAATTTAGTTGATAACTAAGAATCCCGAAGATGTTGATGTTTTGGATGCTTAGAGTAATGGATAACTCAGATCAATCGAGCCTTATATTGAGCTTCATTGTTGGTTCAGATTGGATGATATATGAGAATCTCACATCCGCGGTGAGTTAAGAACTATTCCTACCCTTGCCATTCCTAGAATAGTAGATTGTGGTTCTTCTCCTCTTTGAGAGGAAGCTACACCATCAAAGTACATCTCCCAATGGTGAATGCTAGTATCCCCTAAGTTCATGAATTGTTCATTAGGGAGATCATCACTAAGTCAAGAGTTAGTAGGAAGTGGGTGTGTTGCTAAAAAATCTACTAGGAGTTGTCCTTTGACCGTAAAGAGAGGTACGAAGGTAATGTCAAACTACGAAGGATCATTGACCGTCAGGCCAACCGTCTAGAAAACATCAACTGTGTCATGAGATATTGTAATGGATTGATCCAAGAGATTAAGTTCACCTTATGAGGAAGCATGTAGTGTTATAGCTTTTGGGATGCAAAGATTAAACCTAGAAAATGCTTCTCAATGGATGGATAATTAGCCTCAGATTAAATGATGGTTGAGGTAGTAGAGTGCCTTTTCTTTGCCTTCATCATTGACTTGGGCCAACAAAGCACCAAGGGAGTCATCTAACGTAGTAGTGTAAAATGAGCTTTGCAGGATAAGTGCTAGAATCTGACATCATTAGGTATTGCTTGATGTCTTGAAGGCATGCTCACACTTGTCATCTCACTTAAACTTGGCATCCTTTTAACAAGTGTTGAGAATAAATCATCTTCCAATAAATTGGATAGAAAGCATCATAGATAAACATCCTTGTAATGATTTGAGTTGAGTTTAAATTTTAGGGGGTGGCAATTCTTATATCACCTTGATCTTCTCTGAATCAATTTTGATTCCTTGGTGTCGACAATAAACCAAAGGAATTTTTTGAAGCTACTCGAATGCACACTTGATTCATTTTGAGGTTAAATGGTCTTAACTATTCAAAACTACTTTCAAGTGAAAGAGATGATCTTCTTTTTCTCTATTTTTGACTATGAGATCATCAACATAACACTCGAGTTAATCATGCATGAGTTCGTCAAAGACTTGAGTCATTGCCCACTAATATGTTGCATCAACATTTTTAAGGCTGAAAGGCATGACCTTATAGTAATAGATTCTGCTTCTTCCATCTTCAGGGACCATCTTTATTTAGTTATATCTAGATGAGCCATCCATGAAAGAAAATACTGCATGAGATGAGGTAATGTCCACCATTAGCTCTAGGATTGGTAGTGGAAATTCATCTTTTGGACATGCCTTATTTAAATCCAAAAAATTAACACATATGTGAATTTCGCCATTCTTTTCTTAAGCGGATGATAGCTAACCAGTATTTTTCTTTTTAGATGAAGCTAGCATCGATCAATTTCTTGACTTCATAAATGACATTGTTCTATGTCTAATCACATGCATAGGAGCTTGCTTGATAGGGTTAGCATTGCTCTATTGCTGGTTTGTGGGCCACTACATCAGAGCCAATCCAGGCATCTCTTCATAACTCCATACAAATCTATCCTTAAACTAAATCAATAGCCTAACTAAGTCATTGATTTCAATTTCATTTAATTAAGAACTAATGTATGTTGGGCGTGGATCTTCTTCAGTTCCTAAATTGATTTCCTTGAACTCATTGATTGTTGACATGATCTCTTCTTTAAACTCTGGCAGTGCATCTTTGATTTCAAAATCATCTAGATCATCGAAATTTCGCTCTCATATGAGTTAATGATTTGAAAAGAACTATTAGATTCCAAATGATTTGTGATGACTAAGTAGTAATCGTCATCATCAACTGGACCCACTATACTGAATTATAGTCTCGGTCTTAGTTGAGAGCTTTTGCATTTGTTCCTCCATATTCTTTCAAATTAGTTTGACCTATGCTTTGACCAAGTATGTGGGATTAACCCTTTCCTTGCTACATTATGAACATAAGGCAAGTAATAATCAAAAGGTAATTCTATTAAATCTTTATATAAATCATCCTCTAGTTCTACATCAACTTCTTGACTTGAGGATGATGCTCCGAAGAACCTCACGAGTCTTCACACGTGGATGACTTAGGGGCTTCTTAACTACCAAACCCTCAACTTTTGAGAAAAGTGGGGTTATAGCTAAGGTTCCCAAGATGCCTAATTATTTTATATAGACTTGGATACATTTTGCTTTGCTTTGGAGCCGAGTCTTCATCTATCTCAAGTGTCACCTCAAAGGAATCTCTGAGAAGAGGTTGGTGTGCTAACCATAAGACTCATCTTATAAACTAGATTCTAAGTCTATATGGATAGCGGTGTACTCCAGTAGTTGGGACATATCTTATTGGGTGGCCAATAAGAGGTTTTCCACCCCTAGGCGCCTTAAACTACCTCTTCCTCTTCTGTGGAGGTGGTCATCCCCCATATGTTCGAATGGAGTAACGAACTATGGGTTGAATCTAATGTCAGGCTCCACTTCCTCCTCCAAGTCTATTTTCCCTTTTATTTTCTTTTTCATTTTCTTTTTTCTTTTCTTTTTTTTCTTTTCTTTTTCTTTTCTTTTATTTTTAAACTTTAGTTCATGAGAATAGACTTGTTGGTTTTGAGGGAGGTAGTAAGCATCCTCATATCTTGACCTCTAAACTATAAATGGCTTGAGATCTCTTTTCATACAATAGATGATCACCTCTCATAAACTTCATACACGATGTAGAGAGAATGAAACTATGTTGTTCTGTATCCATGGTCTCCCAAGAAAAGTGTTGAAAGATGTATCAGTCTATAATGTGAAACTTTGGTCTTCCAATCATCTATCTCCAAGGGCAACACTATGGACCCAAAGGCTATTGACCTCACTTTGGTAGTCGATTCAATCTTCCATCTTAGACTTAGGAGTCTTCTATACAGGCTTTCCTAGTCATAAGACACTTCTAAAATTAGGAAACACCTAACCTAAGCCTTAAAACTTAGAAGGGTTAACCATAGGATTAGGTTATGCCTTAGGGATTAAGATAATCAACTACCCTACAACCCAAATCCAATCCATGTTTCAAAACCAAACCTCAAGTTCAATTCAAACATCAAATTCAAATCCAAATTCAAACCCAAATTCCAAAACCAAATGATTGAAGCCCATGATCAAATCCAAACTTGAAACCCTTCTAAGCCATATGATCTATCCCATGGACTTACCAAAATTTTAATCCAAATCAATCAAAATCAATTGATTTTCTCATAATCAATTTATATCTTCAATCATCTTCTAAATATAAATCAAATGTACATTCAAATGATCAAAACTAAATCAAACTAAATCAAATTAAATCAAAACCCTTCCAAGCCATATGACTATCCCATGGACTTAGCTAAATATTAATCAAATCAAGTCAAACTTAATTGATTTTCTCATAAATCAATGATATTTTCAATCATCTTCACAAATTTAAATGAAATATACATTTAAATCATCAAAACTAAATCAAATCAAATCAATCCAAACTAAGCCACATGACTCATGACTTAGCCAAATTCCTTCATTCAAAACCCAAATTCAATTGATTTTCTCATGAATCAATTATATTCATAAATATAAATGAAATCTACAATCATCAAGCCAAACCAAAATCAACCCAAGTCAAACCAACTTAACCCTTTTACTTGAAATGTTCAAATGAACCAAAACCCATTTGAAACCCAAATTACAATTGAATTTATATATCAATCCCAAATCCATATATAAACTCAACTAAATCAAACTAAAATTAAGCCAACTAAACCCAATTGGTCCACTTGACCCAAAGTCAATTTGACCTATTTGAGCTAAGTTCTAATCTACCCAAATTGGATTGAACCAAGCCCATCAAAATCTCATCATTGTATTGATCACCTAGGTTGATCAATTTTTCACCAATTAGGTCAAACCAAGTCAACTTGGTCATTTGACCAAGTCAAACCCTTAACCCATATGAACCCAAACTAGCCAAATTTAACTTAAGCCTTGAAACCAATGATTCATACCAAATCAAAATCAATAATTGAATATGACTTGACCTTCAATTGAGTCAAACCAAACCCAATTGACTCTCTTGACTCAAGTTGACCCAAATTAACTTAAAACACCAAATTGGGTCAAATAAAAATATAAACCAAATTGTATGCAATCAATGGCTCAAGTTCATTCCAAATTGATTGTTGAAGTTGACCAAAGCCATGATTGGACCCAATTGAGCTACTTAGCCCAAATTACCAATGGTTCAAGTTGGCCTAAATCAAAACCAAATCCAAATTAATTGAAACCAAAGCCTACAATCATCCTCAATTGGTTAACTAAACCAAAACCAACACCAAACCCAAGCTAATTTATCCAATTTGGTTAAATTTGTTAACTTAACCCATTCGACCCAAATGAATTCAAATGAGCTAAAATCAAAAGCCAAATAAAACCAATTGAACCAAAACATCCCAAATGATCATATGAACTTGAATCAACCCTTGGTTTGACCAATTTAACCAATTATTCAACTTGATCCAACCTAACTCAATTTGACCTAAATGAGTCAAATTGAGCCAAAATAACAAATTGACTCCAATTGACTTGAAATTTGGGCTACCACTTTTGCTCATTTCAAATCTATCCAAATCAAATCCAATGCCAAATGATCATTTTACTTAGGTTAAAGGCATCACATGAGAGAGAAATCACCCATGTAAGTGGTCATTTCCATTCTTTGGCCACTTCGTACTCTCCCAATTGTCCACCTAGGCACCTAGGACACTGCCGAACATAACCCAATCGGTGGTTGGGTCGGCCATGACCCATGGGAGGTGAAATCACCTCACCCTCCCCATTGGAGCATTTGAAACCCATAGGACACCCATGATTCCTCCTTGGCACCACCTCCACACCTTCAACCAACCAAGCAGAGCCAACTCACCTCCTCCCTGTCATCCACGACTCGCTGAGTTGGCCAGATAGACAATAGAAGCCAAACCCCATCCACCATCATCAAGATGAAGGTATACACCTTGTTTCCACTCAAACACACAAAAATCATTCCTCATACCCATTACCAAGATGAGCCATTATAGCCATTCCTGCTCCAAGCTCATTCTTTGATCAAAAATACCATTGTCATCCATCCAAAATAGGACACTCCCATTTCCAACCTAACTTCATTTCTCCATCAAACTCAAATTAACTTCATGCACCACTAGGCCTCGAGCAAGAAGAGTCATCTCCCAAGCTTCCCAAGCAGAGGTGGGACTTTGATCAAAGTAGAGCTCCAAATCATTGCATCATGTCCTTCTAAGTGAACATCAAGGATTTGATCTAATTGCTCAACGGGGCTTATCTCCACTAGATGAAGCTTCCAATCATTCGAAGTGATCTTGAGCTTTGACTTATGCTTCCAAAATAGATCCTTAGGCAAAAAATGGGTTGGAGCTTTTCAAAAAACTTGCATCTTATGTGATCTTGACTATTGGATCCCCTCGATTGATGTGAAGGTGTGGGATCCTTTTGGAGTTGATAAGCTTAGATCAAGTGAGCAATAATGGATGAACTCCATTCTCCTTCACTTGCATGTTAGATGCATTGTCCATTCCACATGATCAAAATGGACCGGTCATTTAGATCACTAGATGTATTTAATATTATTAAGATGTGGGATTAATCATAGCCATTCGATCTTAGGATGATGAAGCATGTATCACCGATAGCGCTACGATAAGTTTTAAGTAGCAAATCACTTGCCATGTGGAAAGCAGCGCTTCAATGTGCCACATGGTGCCAAAAGGATAGGCTTTATTATGCTTAATTAATCATTTTTAATGGCTAAAACTTCTAAAATCATAAAAGTCATAGAAATAAAAAAATGCAAATAAATACTCATTTTAAAGGTATTTCAAAGGAGAATTAATTAAAATAATCTTAACTAATTTTGAATAGTAATTAAGGTTTAATTAAAGTTTACAAAATTAATTATTATTATTAATTACTTAAGCAATTAATCCCAAATTTTGTTGGTTAATTTAATGGGATGACCTCTGCCTCCCATGATTTTCTTGGGATTTATTGCTCACTTAATTAGGAAAATTGACTAATTAAACCTTAACTACTCTTTTAAGTTAATTAATGATTAATTAATCCCATGAATAGTAAAAAATTGGTTAATTAAGTTTATTAATCATTGTTCAATAGTAAGTCAACTAAGGAATAGGGTTGGGACCCCTTTCCCCAAGATCATTCCTCCCTTTTTTAAAATGAATTAATAGATTTAACTAATTAATTAAATCACTTAATCAAATTGAAATCATAATCACATCATACCTCAATTAATTAAAGCATGGGGTTCTTTGGGTGTTTAATAACCAAAGAGTTTAATGAAATTATGGTTAGTCCACATGTGTGGGAAAACCATAAGAGTAATTAATTAAGTCCCTTAGAGCTAATTGCCTTAGGCCTCTTTTATTTCTTAAGATCATTGCAAGTTTATTTTCCATGCATATCATGTTGGCTCATAATAATTTTGTTAATTACTTTAAGGTGACATAGGTAAGCATAATTAATTCATCTAATTAAGTTTCAACTTAAGTAACCCATAAAATCAACTTAATTACATTTCTTTAAATTAAATAATATCACTAATGTGGGAATGGGTTTAAAATAGCAAGTAATGATTTCTATTCTCCTCTTTAAATCAAATCAAATCAAAACTTAATTAATGAAGAAGCTTTGGTCTGCTTTAAATAATCTTATTTGATTTGATTGTCCTTAGGAACTAGTTTGGTTGAATAAATCACATGCTTATATTTGAATGAATCACATGCTTAACAACTAGTTTGGTTGAATAAATCACATAATTTTAATGAATGTTGAGTTCTCTTTCCTTTATTTATGTGTTGATTTATATAATATTGAATGGTAATGGGTAAATAGTCTAGACATCCCAAGAACACGAGGCTTTAGCTAGCATCAAGGAGGTCATTTGATTACCTCACTTCCTAGTTTAAATACACATACCCATTTGATTTCATTCTTATGTATTTTAACATTAGAATTTGGGTAGAAATTTAATTAATATATATAAATGATTCAATCAAATAAAATATACAATCTTTGCATGGTTTTCTTTCCCTCATTTATGTATACATCCATGTGTGTCCAAGAGAAGCAAGTATATAGTATGGCCATACCGAAAACATAAGGCTTTAGTCAGCCCTAAGGAGGTCATTTGATTTTCTTACTTCTCTAGTTTAACAACGATGCATACTTGCCTATATCTTTTTTCATGTATATGTATATGTGATTAGTGAATGAAAATACCATTTTACATTAAAATTGCATGCATTCATAATTGACTAAGTGGTTGAATTAATTAGCCTATGAATCAAAGCTTACTTCTATGTTCATGTATACATTTACATATGTTTGAATGCAAATGAGTATATAGTCTGACATCTAGAATCTGAGGCTTTAGCTAGCTCAAGGAGGTCATTTGATTACCTCACTTCCTAGTTTAACAATGGCACATACATCTAATTTCATTCTTATGTCATTTTTTGTATAAGAATTTGGATAAAGTTTTAAATTAATATGTTTAAATAATTCAATCAAATAAAATATAAATTCTAAATATACACATACATTCATCTTTTAAGTGTTAAAATATGTTTTATATAGATACACTTAGGATTAAATCATATGCATGTTACAAGTGATGGAAAGGAATTATTTAATATATGTCATGTGGTAATAATTCAATTAAATTAATCTTAAGATGCCTTTCATTTTGAATAGGATTATTTAAAGTGAACCTTAACTTTAGATTAATTAAATCATTTAATAGGCCATTCACTAAAGAGAACTAAATTAAATTAATATGCTCTAGAGAGTCACTTAAGGTAGGGATGAAATAGGGCAATCCTCTTTTCCTCTCTTTATAACACTTAGTTACTAAGTGTAATAAAATGAAACAAAAGAAAACACAAATTAAAATTCTCAAATCAATTAAACTACTTTTATGTGAAATCAACCTTTCATGTTAAATTGAATCCTTCTTCACATAGAAAATACAACACTATTGCCTTACAAGACTTACCACACAAGCCTTAATACACATTAGAATTAAGTCACCACTTCTAACTCTAAGTTAGGACGGTGTATGATGTGATGTATGATTTGTTTTATGATGCATTATTTTAGATTGGATGTTAGGGTGTATGCTTGGTAGAATATTTGGATGATAAGGGATGCTTAAAATAAAATTGAATGCTCTTTTTTTGGTTTCTTAAATCCTTATGCATAATCCAAGTTAGGGGGTGGGCTTAGTTACCCATGTGTAGGTGATAAGTCCAAATTATAAATACAATTGCTTGGGATTATATCTATATTTAGCTAACCTCCACTTTTCAGGTGCAGTTAGATTTACTTTTCCTACATAAATGTAGGGAGTGTGTTTAGGACTTTAGTCTCTTTCTAATTAAATAACTACCCTAACTATCTTGCAATTCATAAGACCACTACATGGTTTTAAAATCATAGGAGAGTTAGGCGGCAACCACTCAGGCGTTATAAGTCAGTGGACAATTTATTCTCATATGGAGGTAAACCCATATGTCCACACTTGCTTAGATTTAGGTTGTGCTTTAGCTTGTACTAAAGCTCTCTAGATTTAGGATCTAAGTAGCTATTTCCTTGAGCTGAGCATAAATCCTCACCTCTTAGGCATTCCCACAACCTTGTGTTGGTGGATTATAAATACAGTAATTTAATTAAATTTCAACTCAAAACATATAAATCTCTTCAACTTCAAAATTATAAAGCCAAACCATAGGATAGATTGGAATGCTCACTAGGCTTCCTAGTATCATGAGCATTTCTTACTTATTTCATTTAGACTCCAAAAATAAGTCTTCTCCTTGAACTTTCCCAATTGATTTTCCAAATACAACCAATCCTTTAATAGTCTAACCTTGAAATCTTTGGAGATGATAATTGTCAACTTTAATCAAGAGTATTCTTAGGAAATTTCATTTCCTAAGATGCAACTAACTATGGAGGCTTTCCTCCATAGTGAACTTAAGAACCTGATTTAATATAAACCCTACTTTATTCATCCATGTAAAGTAGGGAAAAAATCTTTGGTACATTCAAAGATCCATCATGCCTTAGAGTCCTTATTTCATGATTAGGTCCATTGTAGGGTGATGCCTCTATCTTTTGAGATAGTACATCATACCTCAATGTTGTACCTGATCACCTCAAAAAGTATCCCCCTACGATCTATGTGGTGTCCCCCTCCCCTACATCCAAAAAAAATGCCACAAGGCCCTCTCTCCTTGTTCATTGAATCCTCTCAACATCATCCTTTCTTTTTAGAGTTTGGAGATGTCGATTCTTAAGTAGGCAAGGGTTTTTAGACTCATAATGTTAATTGATACACCTAGGTAAACCAGAACCATGGATAGCCTATATTTGCCAACATCCACTGTAATGTTAAGAGGTGGTTGTGGACAATTGTCCCTAGGAGTAAGTCTTCATCATTGAATGTAACTTCTAAGATGTCCTTCGAGTGGAAATCCTCCTCTTTAGTAGCGGTCAGCTAAGCTAAGCATATCTCTAGATCAAGTAAGGCCTTGATTAAAGATTCCCTCATTTCTTTGGATAAGACAAGGGCATCATATATGCTTAACTTAGCTAGAAACTTTCTAGGGTGAGCTAGGACATTGTAATCGACTTTGGCTTGGTCCTCCATAAGCATATCCATCGTGGAGCATCTTTGGAGGGCTATCTACTCACTTGAACCAATGACCTCCTTACCCTTATCACAGGTGCTACCAGGAGGTAGAACTTTGCCATCGTAGGTTGACTTTAGTGACTTCTTGGAATGATGAGCTTGTGGAAAGTTCTACCTTCTCATCGCCGGGCATACCTTTCTCCTATGGGATCACGAGAGTCAGTGACTCCAAGTAAATCTCAAGAGGTGAACTGATTGATTCGAAAGGATAGTCAACTTTTGAAGGAGAGATAGGAACTACTAGAGTATTATTTTTTATACTGAGACCTTTCAATAGGAATAAAATCAAGAGCATTAGAAGTAGACAATATATAAGTAGAATCCACTTTCATCATTAATTTCCTGTTTGGTGGAGGTACATGATAGATCAAGTAAAATAAGCAAAGGAATTTAGTGCCTTATTTTGGATACAATGCTCTTCTTTGGTAGAGGAGCTAGTAGAAGAGGTGGTAGGCTGCAATGGTGGAGATCTTGGACTCGGACAATGGTCTGCTACTAGACTATCAGGGCAGTATGGTGAGCTACGTCTCTCTGGGCTGTCACCCTCCCAGTTATCCTTTGCAACTAGCAAACCTTGGTGTTGGGGTTTGAGCTATTTTAGGCACAAAGCCAAAACCCTAAATCCTAAACCCAAACCCTAAACCATAAAATTAACCCCAAAAAAATCCAAAAAGACCATAAATCCTAAACCATAAACCCCCAGCTTAAACCACAAGTAATCAAACCTAAAATAAAAAAGCTAAAACTACCTAAACTAAATAAAACCTAAAAATAAAATAAAATAATAACTTCTAAAATAAAATAAAATAAACATAAACTAAAATAAATTAATAAACTAAATAAAATTATAAAAATAAACCTAAATAAAATAAACTAAAATAATAAAAAAAAATAAACTAAATAAAGTAAATAAACCAAACTTCTGGGTTTACTTAATTAAAAAAAAATCTTAATTTAAATAAACCCACCTAAATCCACAAACCCTAAACCACACTAGATTCTAAACCATAAAAAATCACAAATAATAAATGAAACCACAAATACTAAAACATACCCTAGCCTAAATCCTGGAATCCACAAACTGAGAACTCCCCATGACCTGAACATGAGCTAAAGCCCTAACACAAAACTGACATATGCCTAAAAACAATAACATAAGACTTAAAATAAAATATATAAAACTAAACTGAAATAAAATAAAATAAATAAGATAAAATAAAACCTAAAACTAACCTGAGCTGACTTAAAATATAAAATAATTAATAAATAAATATAAAATAAATAAAATAAACTAAATAAAAAATAAAATAAGAATAAAACCTAAAATACATAAAATAAAGAAATAAAAATAAATAAATAAAATAAAACAAAACCTAAATAAACCTAAAATAAAATAAAATAACTTAAAAAAATAAAAACCTAAACTAAATAAATATAAACCTAAATAAATAAACTAAACCAAAAAAATAAAACTAAATAAATAAACTAAAAATAATGAAACCTAAAATAAAAATAATTATAAATAAACCTAAAATAAACCTAAAACTTAAAATAAAAATAAACTACTAAACTACAAAAAATAAACACTTAAAATAAAAAAATAGATCTAAAAATAAACCTAAACTTAAAATAAACAAAAATAAAACTAAAAATAACTAAACTTAAAATAAATAAACTAAACTAAATAAATATAAAATAAACCTAATAAAATAAATAATAAAAAAAATAAACTAAATAAACCTAAACTTGGTTTTAATTTCTTTTTTTTAAAAAACAAGACTAATCCTAAACCCTAAACCCTAACTGATCCTGATCCTACCACAAAACCCACAAAGCCACACAACTAAACCTACCACAAACAAACACTCACCTAAACCTTAAACCACTAAACCCTAAACCACACAACCTACTCACAACCCTCCCTCAGACCTAAACCTAAAGTAACTAAATAAATTAAAAAATAAACCTAAACCTAAAACCTAATAAACTTAAACCTAAACTTGAACCACAGAATGGGCATGGATGGTAAGAACATCACATTAAGCGGGGCTAGATCTAGGAGTGGAGGTGAAGGATCAACAATCATAGTGGTGGTGGGGGATCTAGGGATGCTAGTGGATATGGAGGTGGTGGTTGGCGTGGTGGTTATGGAGGGCGGGAGGGCGAAGGCTCAAGTGGTGGTGGCGGAGAGAGAGATCGAGGATATGATGGTAGATCCCACTACTTGAGAGGCAGGTGGTTCGATGGGAACTAGAAAGCGAAGAGCAGATCGATATCTTTGCTTATGGAATTGTGTCTTCTTATAGAGATGGTTCTAGTTATCAAGGTTTTATTTGCTCTATGCATGCTCATTTTTTATCTATGTCATCGCTTGTGTCTCAGAAAACTTGGTGTGTTACTTGGTTGATTTGAAAATAAGAGATGTTGAATTTTGTTCTCTGTTAAAAAAATAGCAAAACCCTAAAACCATAAACTAAAACACAACCCTAAACCAAAAACCAAAACCTAAACCCAAACCAAACCACTAAAACAAATCTAAACCATTAAACCCTACATACCCTAAATCCTAAACCTAAACCATAAAACTAAACCCCTAAACCCAAGAAAAAACTAAACCCTAAAGCTAAAACTAAACCCAAACTTATAGAACCTAAAAAAAAAATAAAAACCTAAACCAAAAATAATAATAAAATAAAATAAATAAACATAAACTAAAACTAAACTAAAACTAAACCTAAACCTAAAAGAAAATCAAATAAAACTAAAATAAAATATATAAATAAAATAAAACTAAACTAAAAAATGAAAAACCTAAATATAATAAAACTAAACCTAAAAAATAAAGATAAAATAAACCTAAATAAACTAAAATAAACTAAAATAAAATAAAATAAAAAACTATATAAAACTTAAAACTAAAAATAATCCACGAAAATAAAAACCTAAAATAAAATAAATAAAACCTAAACCCTAAAATAAAAAAAACTAAACCTAAAATAAAATAAAATATACATATCCTAAAACTAAAATAAAATTAATAAAAAATAAAATAAAATAAAACTTAAATTAAAATAACTAAACCTAAACCTAAACTATAAAATAAATAAACTAAAATTAACCTAAACCTAAACTAAAAATAAAAGCGATAAATAAACCTAAAATAAAACCTAAAACCTAAACTAATAAAATAAAAAAACTAGCTAAACCAAAATAAAAAAATAAAACATAAACCTAAGAATTAAAATTAAAATAAAATTGAGACTATAAAATAAATTAAAATAAAAAACTGGCTGAAATAAATAAACTTA
>JAKCPB010001896.1:0-80161 GCA_021442155.1 Cymbidium sinense
AAAAAAACCAAGTAAGATGGCAGTTTATGTTTATCCACTCTATTACATATTTATTTTTTACTCTTTATTTTAATATTTATTCCTGAGGTTTCAGGGTTTTGTAGGCCTCTTCATCTTTAAGTTTATTTTAGGTTTTGCCTTTAGCTTTAAGTTCTTGGTTAATCTTTACCATCTTTATCTACTTAGTTTAGGCTATTTTAGTTTGATTTTGTGCCTTCTGGGGATTTCCATTTATCTTTAGTTTATCTATTTTAGTTTAGTTTAGTCTTTATCTTTGTTTATTTTTATCTTTTAGGCTCAGGGTTTTTTTCATCTTGAAGCTCATCTTTAGGTTTTAGGTTTTATTTAATTTTATTTTATTTCATTTTGTTTATCTTTATTTTTATTTTAAGCCTAGTTAATTATCTTTATTTTAGGTCTTTATATCTCCTTAGATTTATCTTTGTTTAGTTTAGGTTTTACTCTATCTATCTATCTTTAACTCCATTCACCACCTCATTCATCTTATCTTCAGGTCCTAAGCCTATCTTTAATCTTACTCACCATCTTTCATCCCAGGCCCAGGGCCTAATCTAGCCCAGCACGTCCCCAGGCCCTTGTGGCCCAGCTGATCTGGGCTCCTGGGGCATGCCCTGGGCTCAGGGCCCATGGCGTCATGGCTCAGGTGCTCAGTGGCAAGCTCAGGGCCTTTGTGACTCTAGGGCTCAGCGCCTGTGATCTGGCTGCCCTTAGGGCTCAGGTCATCCTGGGGCTCCCAGGGTCCGCCTAGTGGCCTCCTGGCCTCCTGTGTCAGCTGGATCTTGTGGCCTGGCCTGTGTCAGCTCAGAGCTCAGTGGTCTGGGCCTGAGCCCAGAGCCCAGTGGCCCAGTGGCCTGAGGTCAGGTCAGCCCAGGGCTCAGTGGCCCAGCGCTCATGATCTGGCCTGGCTGGCCCCAACACTCAGCCCAGGCCGTGGCCCAGGGTCACCTGCCAGCCCAGGTCAGAGGTCGTGCCCCAGTGGCCCAGGTCAGGGCCTGTGGCTCCCTCAGGCCCAGGCCTTCTACACTGGGCCTCCAGGGCCCAGGTCAGCCAGTGGCCTACCAGCCAGGCCAGGCCTGGGGGTCCGGCCTGGCCTGTAGACCTGCCCAGGCTCCTGCGCTCAGTACCAGGCCTGGGCAGGTCAGCTCCAGGCTGGCCCAGGGCCTCCAGTCAGACTCCCGCCTGTGGCCTGGCCTGGTGGGCCCAGTGGCCCAAACGCCTGTGGCCCTGGGCTCCCTGGCCCAGGGCCCAGGCCCCAGGTCCTGTATCAGGCTCAGTGACTCCTGTCCGTGGTCTGTGGCTCAGTGGGTCATGTGCCTAGGGCAAGCTAGGTCTGACTTCAGTGGTTGGCCTTGTGGCCTATAAGACTAGTTTTAGGGCCTAGGGTTAGCTCTTAGGGCTCTGGATCAAGATTCTTTATTCTTTAACTTAATCCTTATTTATTTCAGTTTTCACCTTTGAGGGCTTAGCAGGTGTCAGTCTAGTGGTTTGGCCTTTGGGTTCCCAAGGCCTCAGGATTTAGGGCCTAGGCCTTCTTCTAGTGTTTAGAGTTTTTTTTTAAAAAAAAAAAGTACAAACCAACACCTTAAGTTTATTTAGATTCTTTAGTTTATTTTTTATTTATTTTACTTTATTTTATTTTTTTATTTTTATTTAGTTTAAATCATTTATTTTAGTTATTTTATTTAGTTTAGTTTTTTTATTTTAGTTTATTTTTTATAATTTTAGTTTTATTTTTTAGTAGTTTTATTTTATTATTAGGTTTTTTGTTTTATTTTAGGTTTATATTTAGGTTTTATTTTATTTTTTTTATGTTTTAAGTTTTAGGTTTTATTTTAGGTTTACTTTTAGGTTTATTTTTTAGTTTAGGTTTAGGTTTATTTTTAGTTTAGTTTTTATTTATTTAGTTTAGGTTTACATTTAGGTTTAGTTTATTTAAGGTATAGGTTTACGTTTTATTTAATTTAGTTTAATTTATTTTAGTGTAGGTTTCAGTTTATTTTATTTTTATTAATGGTTTAGGTTTTTTTTTAGTTTAGGGTTTAGGTTTTTTTTTTAGTTTAGGGTTTAGGGCTTTTGATTTTTTTTTTAACTGAGAACAATTTCAGATTCAAAATTTATTCTTTTCGATTTCATCAACCAAGTAACACACCATGTTTTCTAAGGCATAAGTGATGACATAGATAAAAAATGAGCACGCATAGAGCAAATCAAAAACCCTAGATAACTAGAACTGTCTCTGCTGTAAAGACAGTTCAATAAGCAGCAAATTGAATTGGTCGTTCTTCAGTTTCTCCAGTTCCCATCAGAACTACCCTGGCATCTTGATTAGCGGGATCAACCATTATATCCCCGATAACTCCCTCCGCCACCACCACGGCTTTAACCTCCTTTGCTCCTCCCGCCTTCATAACCATCACTGCTCCGACCACCACCTCCATATCCACCAGCACCTCCAGATCCCCCACAACCATTGTGATAATGGCCGCCTCCGTCTTCACCTCAACCTTCAGATCTAGATTGAGCCTGGTTGACGGTGATGTTCTTGCCGTCAAGGTTCTGCCAATTCTTAGGATTTTGGTTTATGTTTAAGTATAATAGGTTTTAGTGTTTAGATTTATTTTTTAATTTATTTAGTTACTTTAGGTCGAGGTTTAGGGTTTGGGGTTTAGGGTTTACGGTTTAGGGTTAAGATTTAGGGTATGGGGTTTAGGGTTAGGATTTAGGGTTTAGGGTTTGGGGTTTAGGGTTTAGGGTTTAGGGTTTAGGGTTTAGGGTTGTATGGTTTAGAGTTTAAGTTTTTTTTATAAATTTAAGTAAACTCATAGGTTTAGATTTATTTAGTATATTTAGTTTATTTTTAATTTATTTTAGTTTACTTTATATTTTATTTTTATTTAGGTTTATTGTTTAGTTTTATTTAATTTATTGTATTTATTTTAGGTTTATTAATTTTAGTTTAAGTTTTCTATTTTAGTTTATTTTTTAGGTTTAGGTTTATGTTTAGGTTTATTTTTTAGTTGAGTTTTATTTTTATTTTAGTTTTAAGGTTTAGCTTTTATTTTTTAATTTTAGGTTTAGGGTTAGGTTTTATTTTATTTTTTAGGTTCAAGTTTTAGGATTTTATTTTAGTTTTATTTTTACGTTTTATTTTTTAGTTTCTGTTTAGGTTTAATTTTAGTTTTTTTATTTTATTTAGTTTAGGTTTATTTAATTTTATGTTTAGGTTTAGGTTTTATTTATTGTAGTTTAGGTTTAGGTTTATTTTATTTTTATTTTAGGTTTAGGTTTTTTTCTTAATTTAAAGTTTAGGTTTTATTTTTTATTTATTTTTAAGTTTTATTTTTATTTTTTTTAGGTTTAGGTTTATATTTAGTTTTTATTTATTTTATTTTAGGTTTATTTAATTTTTATTTTACGCTTAGTTTTTATTTTATTTAGATTTTTTATTCCCAGGATTATTTTATATTTTAATTTAATTTAGGGTTTAGGGTTTAGGGTTTAGGATTTAGGGTTTTTAGGGTTTAGGGTTTAAGGTTTAGGGTTATCTTAGGGTTTAGGATTAGTTTAGGGTTTAGGGTTTAGGGTTTAGGCTTTAGGGTTAAGGGATTTTAGGGTTTAGGGTTTGGGGTTAGTTTAGAGTTTAGTGTTTAGGGTTTTAGGGTTTAGAGTTTAGGGTTTAGGGTTTGAGGTTAGGGTTAGGGTTGTTTAGGGTTTAGGTTTGTGTTTATGATTTAGGTTTAGGTTTTAATGTTTAGTTTAGGTTTAGGTTAGTTTAGGTTAATTAGGTTAGGGTTAGTAGGGTTTATGATTTTAGATTTTAGGTTTTTTAGGGTTTAGGTTAGTTAGGTTTAAGATTTAGGGTCAGGTTTAGTTTAGGTTTAGGGTTTAGGGTTTAGGGTTTAGGGTTATTTTATTTTATTTTTAGGTTTATGTTTAAGTCTTAGTTTAGGTTTTAATTTTATTTTATTATTTTATTTTATCTAGGGTTAGGTTTTATTTATTTTAAGTTTAAGTTTTTAGGTTTTATGGGTTTAGAGTTTTAGGTTTTGGGTATAAGGTTTATTATTTTAGGATTAATGGTTTTATGGCTTCAAGTTTAGGGTTAGGGTTTAAGCTTTATGATTTAGGGTTTAATGTTTTGGATTTAGGGTTTAGAGTTTTTGGGGTTTAGGGTTTAGGGCTTACGGTTTAGGGTTTAGGGGTAGCTTAAGGTTTACGATTTGTTTAGGGTTTAGGGTTTAGGTATTAGGGTTTCTAGGTTTAGAACTTTAATGTTTAGCTTAGATTATTTAGGGTTTTGGGTTTAGGGTTTTAGAGTTTAGGGTTTAGGGTTTAGAGTTTAGGGTTAGGGTTCAAAGTTTAGAGTTTAAGGTTTTTAGGATTTAGGGTTTATGGTTTAGGGTTAGTTTATGATTTAGGTTTTTTAGGGTTTAGGGTTTTTAAGGTTTAGATTTTTTAGGTTTTAGGGTTTAGGATAGTTTAGTGTTTAAGATTTAGGGTTTAAGGTTTAGGGTTAGTTTACTGTTTAGTCTTTAGGGTTTAAGGTTTAGGGTTAGTTTAGGGCATAAGGTTTAGGGTTTATGGTTAGGGTTAGGGTTTAAAATTTAGGGTTTAGGGTTTAGGGTTTAATGGATTAGGGTTTCAGGTTTAGGATTATAGGTTGAAGGTTTAGGGTTAGGTTTATGGTTTAGGGTTTAGGGTTAGAGTTTTTTTTATTTTTTTATTTTTTGATTTTTTTTTAGTTAGGGTTTATGGTTTAGGGTTTAGGGTTTAGAGTTTCGGGTTTACGGTTAGTTTTAGGGTTTAGTGTTTAGTGTTTAGGATTTATGATTTAGTGTTTACTATTCAGTGTTTAGGGTTTTTTTTAAAAAAAACTAAGTAAGATGGTAGGTTTATGTTTATTCAGTTTATTAAGTATATTTTTTATTTTTTTTACTTTATTTTATTATTTATTCTGAGGTTTAGGTTTTAGGTTTTCATTTTAAGTTTATTTTTAGGTTTTGTTTTTTAGTTTAAGTTTTGGTTAATTTTTAGTTTATTTTATTTTATTTAGTTTAGGGTTTAGGTTTAGTTTATTTTAGGTTTTCTTTTGGGATTTATTTATTTTAGTTTAGTTTATTTTAGTTTAGTTTAGTTTTATTTTGTTTATTTTTTTATTTTAGGTTTGGGGTTTTTTTTATTTGAAGGTTTATCTTTTAGGTTTAGGTTTTTATTTAATTTTTATTTTATTTTATTTTAGGTTTATTTTATTTTTATTTTAAGTTTAGTTATTATTTTATTTAGGTTTTATATTCTTAGATTTATTTTGTTTTTTAGTTTAGTTTAGGTTTTTATTTATTTTATTTTAATTTATTTCTACTACTTTATTTTATTTTATTTTTAGGTTTAGGTTCAAGTTTTAGTTTAGGTTTTAATTTTATTTCATTATTTTTTTATTCTAGGTTTAGGTTTAATTAGTTTAGGTATAGGTTTTTAGGTTTTTAGGGTTTAAGGATTTGGGTTTTGGGTATAAGGTTTTGGGTTTTAGGGTTTATGGTGTTATGGTTTAGGGTTTAGGGTTAAGGTTTAGGGTTTAGGATTTAGGGTTTAGTGTTTAGGATTTAAGGTTTTTAGGGTTTAGGGTTATCTTAAGGTTTAGGGTTCGTTTAGGGTTTAAGCTTTTGGCTTTAGGGTTAAGGGATTTTAGGGTTTAGGGTTTAGGGTTAGTTTAGAGTTTAGTGTTTAGGGTTTTAGAGTTTAGAGTTTAGGGTTTAGGGTTTGAGGTTAGGGTTAGGTTTAGGGTTTAGGGTTTAGTGTTTATGATTTAAGGTTTAGGTTTTAATATTTAGGTTTAGGGTTTAGGGTTTAGGTTAGTTTAGGGTTAGCTTAGGGTTTAGGGTTAGTTTAGGGTTTTGGCTTTAGGGTTTACATTTTTTAAGGTTTAGGATATTTAAGGTTAGGGTTTAGGGTTTAGGGTTAGTTTAGGGTTTAATATTTAGGTTTAAGTTTAGGTTAGTTAGGTTAGGGAGTTTTAGTTTTTAAGCTGGTTTAAGGTTAGTTTAGGTTTTAGTTTAGGGTTTATAGGAGTTAGGATTTAAGTTTAGGTTTAAGGTTTAAGTTGGTTAGGGTTTAATGTTTAGGGTTTTAGGTTTGGTTTAGTTTAGGGTTTTAGGTTGAGTTTTAGGGTTTAAGTTTTAGGGTTTTAGGTTTAGGTTTAGGTTTAGGGTAATAAGTTTAGGGTTTAGGATTTAGGGTTAGTTTTAGGGTTTAGGTTTAAGTTAGTGTTTTAGGGTTTAGGGTTTTTAGGGTTTTATTAGATTCTTTTATTTTAATTTAATTTTATTTATTTAGTTTATTTGAGTTTTTTAGGTTTTTAGGTTTAGGGTTTTGGGTTTTGGGTTTAAGGTTTAGGATTTAGGGTTTAGGTTTTACGGTTTAGTGTTTAGAGTTTTTTTTTTAAAAAAAAATTAAGTAAACCAATAATTTTAAGTTTATTTAGATTTTTTTAGTTTATTTTTTATTTATTTTACTTTATTTTATTTTTTATTTTTATTTAGTTTAAATTATTTATTTTAGGTTTATTTATTTAGTTTAGGTTTTTTATTTTAGTTTATTTTTTAGGTTTAATTTTAGGTTTATGTTTATTTTTTAGTTTAGTTTTATTTTTATTATTTTTTTTAGGTTTAGGTTTTTTTGTTTTATTTTTAGGTTTATATTTAGGTTTTATTTATTTTTTTATGTTTAAGTTTTAGGTTTTATTTTAGGTTTACTTTTAGGTTTTATTTTTTAGTTTAGGTTTAGGTTTATTTTTAGTTTAGTTTTTATTTATTTAGTTTAGGTTTACATTTAGGTTTAGTTTATTTTAGGTTTAGATTTAGGTTTTATTTAATTTAGTTTAATTTATTTTAGTGTAGGTTTAAGTTTACTTTATTTTTATTAATGGTTTAGGTATTTTTTATTTTAGGATTTAGGTTTTTTTTTTTTAGTTTAGGGTTTAGGGCTTTTGATTTTTTTTAAGAGAACAATTTCAGATTCAAAATTTATTGTTTTTGATTTCATCAACCAAGTAACACACTATGTTTTCTAAGACACAAGTGATGACATAGATAAAAAATGAGCACGCATAGAGCAAATCAAAAACCCTAGATAACTAGAACTGCTCTTAAAGACAGTTCAATAAGCAAATTGAATTGGTTCTTAGTTTCTCCAGTTCCCATACCACGGCATCTTGATTAGCGGGATCAACCATTATATCCCCGACTCCCTCCGCCACCAACACGGCTTTGACCTCCTTTGCTCCTCCCGCCTCCATAACCATCACTGCTCCGACCACCACCTCCATATCCACCAGCACCTCCAGATCCCCCACAACCATTGCGATAATGGCCTCGTCTTCACCTCAACCTTTCTAGATTGAGCTTTGGTTGAGGTGATGTTCTTAGGTTCTAATTCTTAGGATTTTGGTTTATGTTTAAGTAATAGGTTTTAGTGTTTAGATTTATTTTTTAATTTATTTAGTTACTTTAGGTAGGTTTAGGGTTTGGGGTTTAGGGTTTTTTAGGGTTAAGATTTGATGGGGTTTAGGGTTAGGATTTAGGGTTTAGGGTTTGGGGTTTAGGGTTTAGGTTTAGGGTTTAGGGTTTAGGGTTGTATGGTTTAGAGTTTAAGTTTTTTATAAATTTAAGTAAACTCAGGTTTAGATTTATTTAGTATATTTAGTTTATTTTAATTTATTTTAGTTTACTTTATATTTTATTTTATTTAGGTTTATTGTTTAGTTTTATTTAATTTATTGTATTTATTTTAGGTTTATTAATTTTAGTTTAAGTTTTCTATTTTAGTTTATTTTTTAGGTTTAGGTTTATGTTTAGGTTTATTTTTTAGTTGAGTTTTATTTTTATTTTAGTTTTAAGGTTTAGCTTTTATTTTTTATTTTTAGGTTTAGGGTTAGGTTTTTATTTTATTTTTTTAGGTTCAAGTTTTAGGATTTTATTTTAGTTTTATTTTTATGTTTTATTTTTTTAGTTTATGTTTAGGTTTAATTTTAGTTTTTTTATATTTATTTAGTTTATTTAATTTTATGTTTAGGTTTAGGTTTTATTTATTGTAGTTTAGGTTTAGGTTTATTTTATTTTATTTTAGGTTTAGGTTTTTTTCTTAATTTAAGTTTAGGTTTTATTTTTATTTATTTTTAAGTTTTTTTTATTTTTTTAGGTTTAGGTTTATATTTAGTTTTATTTATTTTATTTTAGGTTTATTTAATTTTATTTTATTTTAGTTTTATTTTATTTAGATTTTTTTATTCAGATTATTTATATTTTAATTTAATTTAGGGTTTTTTAGGGTTTATTTATTTTAGGGTTTATTTAGGTTTAGGGTTATCTTAGGTTTAGGATTAGTTTAGGGTTTAGGGTTTAGGTTTTTTAGGCTTTAGGGTTAGGGATTTTAGGTTTAGGGTTTTGGGGTTAGTTTATTTAGTGTTTAGGGTTTAGGGTTTTAAGTTTAGAATTTAGGGTTTAGGTTTGAGTTAGGGTTAGGTTAGGTTTAGGGTTTAGGGTTTTAGTTTATGATTTAGGTTTAGGGTTTTAATGTTTAGGTTTAGGTTTAGGTTAGGGTTTGGTTTTAGGTTAGGGTTTAGGTTAGTTTAGGGTTTATGATTTTTAGTTTAATTTTATAGTTAGGGTTTAAGTTTAGGTTAGTTTAGGTTTAAGATTAAGGTTTAGGGTTAGTTTAGGTTTAGGTTTAGGGTTTAGTGTAGGGTTTAGTTAAGGTTTAGGGTTAGTTTAGGGTTTAAAGTTTAGAGTTTATGGTTAGATTAAGTTAGGTTTAGGTTTAAGTTTAGGTTTAGGTTTAGTTTAGGGTTTAATGTTTAGGGTTTTAGGTTTAGGTTTAGGGTTTAGGGTTTTAGGGTTAGGTTTAGTTTAAGTTTTAGGTTAGGTTTTAGGTTTAGGTTAGGTTTAGGTTAGGTTTTAGGGTTTAGGGTTTAGGGTTAGTTTTAGGGTTTAGGGTTTAAGATTTAGTGTTTTAGGGTTTAGGGTTAGTTTTAGGGTTTAGGTTAGCGTTCTTTTTATTTTATTTTTTATTTTTTAATTTAATTTTATTTATTTAGGGTTTAGGGTTTTTTAGGGTTTAGCGTTTAGGGTTAGTTTTAGGGTTTTGGGTTTTGGGTTTTGGGTTTAGGGTATAGGATTTAGGGTTTAGGGTTTATGGTTTAGTGTTTAGAGTTTTTTAAAATTAGTAAACCATAGTTATTTATTTATTTTAGTTTATTTTTTATTTATTTTACTTTATTTTATTTTTTAGTTTATTATTTAGTATTTATTTTAGGTTTATTTATTTAGTTTAGGTTTTTTATTTTAGTTTATTTTTTTAGGTTTAGTTTAGTTTATGTTTATTTTTAGTTTTTTTTTTTTTTTTTTTTAGGTTTTTTAGGTTTTATTTTAATTTAGTTTAGGTTTATTTTAGGTTTAGGTTTATTTTAGTTTAGTTTAGGTTTATTTAGTTTATTTATTTAGGTTTATTTAGGTTTATTTATTTTTAGTTTATTTTAGTTTAGGTTTATTGGTTTAGGTTTTAGTTTAGGTTTTGATTTTTTTTTAGCGAGAACAAATTAGATTCAAAATTTCTTCTTTTTGATTTCATCAACCAAGTAACACACCGTGTTTTCTAAGACACAAGTGATGACATATATCAAAAATGAGCATGCATAGAGCAAATTGAAAACCCTAGATAACTAGAACCGTCTCTGCTGTAAAGACAGTTCCATAAGCAGCAGATCGAATTGGCCATTCTTTAATTTCTCCAATTCCCATCAGAACCACCCTGGCCTCTAGACTAGCGGGATCAACCATCATATCCCCGATATCTCCCTCCGCCACCACAACTGCTTTAACCTCCTTTGCTCCTCCCGCCTTCAAAACCATCACTGCTTCGACCACCACCTCCATATCCACCAGTCCCTCTAGATCCACCACAACCATCGTGATAATGGCCGCCTCCGCCTTCACCTCCACCTTCAGGTCTAGATTGAGCCTGGTTGATGGTGATGTTCTTGCTGTCAAGGTTCTGCCAATTCTTAGGAATTTGGTTTATGTTTAAGTTTAATAGGTTTTAGTGTTTAGATTTATTTTTTAATTTATTTAGTTACTTTAGGTCTAGGTTTAGGGTTTGGGGTTTAGGTTTTAGGGTTTAGGGTTAAGATTTAGGGTTTAGGATTTAGGGTTAGGATTTAGGGTTTAGGGTTTAGGGTTTAGGGTTGTAGAGTTTAGAGTTTAAGTTTTTTCTATAAATTTAAGTAAACTGGTCGGTTTAGCTATATTTAGTATATTTAGTTTACTTTATATTTTATTTTTATTTAGGTTTATTGTTTAATTTTATTTAGTTTATTGTATTTATTATAGGTTTATTAATTTTAGTTTAAGTTTTCAATTTTAGTTTATTTTTTAGGTTTAGGTTTATTTTTTAGTTGAATTTTATTTTTATTTTAGGTTTTTGGTTTAGGTTTTATTTTTAATTTTTAGGTTTATGGTTAGGTTTTTATTTTATTTTTTTAGGTTCAAGTTTTATGATTTTATTTTAGTTTTATTTTTAAGTTTTTATTTTTTAGTTTATGTTTAGGTTTAATTTTAGTTTTTTTATTTTATTTAGTTTAGGTTTAGTTAATTTTAGGTTTAGATTTAGGTTTCATTTATTTTAGTTTAGTTTATTTTAGTTTAGGTTTAGGTTTATTTTATTTTTATTTTAGGTTTAGGTTTTTTTCTTAGTTTAAGGTTTAGGTTTTATTTTTTATTTATTTTTAAGTTTTATTTTTATTTTTTTAGGTTTAGGTTTATATTTAGTTTTTATTTATTTTCTTTTAGGTTTATTTTATTTTTATTTTACATTTAGTTTTTATTTTATTTAGGTTTTTTATTCCCAGGATTATTTTATCTTTTAATTTAATTTATGATTTCATTTATTTTGTATTCTTTTTTTATTATTTTATTTTAACTTATTTTGAGGTTTGGGTTTAGGTTTTAGTTTATGTTTTTTATTTTATTTTATTTTTTTATTTATTTTATTTAGGTTTTGCTTTTTTATTTATTTTATTTTATGATTTTATTTAGTTTAGGCTTAGGTTTTTATATTTTTAAGGTTTAGGGTTTAAGGTTTAGGGTTTAAGGTTTAAGGTTTAGGGTTTACAATTTTAGGGTTTAGGGTTGTAGGGTTTAGGGTTTAGGGTTTTAGGGTTTAGGGTTTAGCATTAGGGTTTAGGGTTTAGGGATTAGTTTTTAAGCTTTAAGGTTTTGAGTTTTTAGGTTTTGGGTTTAGGGTTTAGTTTTTAGGGTTTTGGGTTTTTAGGGTTTAGGGTTAAGTTTTTAGCATTAATTTGGAGTTTAGGGTTTATGGTTTTTGTGTTTAGGGTTTAGGGTTTAGGGTTTAGAGTTTAGAGCTTAGAGTTTAGGATTTAGGGTTGTAGGTTTGGACTTGTAGGTTTAGGGTTTAAGGTTTAGGGTTTAAGTTTAGGATTTAGATTTAGGGTTTAAGCTTTAGGTATAAGGTTTTAGGTTTATGATTTATGGTTTAGGGTTAACTTAGGGTTTAGGGTAAGTTTATGGTTTAGGGTTTAGGGTTTAGGGTTTAGTCTTTAGGGTTTAGGGTTTTAGTGTTTAGGGTTTAGGGTTAGTTTAGAGTTTAGGGTTTAAGGTTTTAGGGTTTAGGGTTTAGGGTTTAGGGTTTAGGGTTTATGGTTTAATGTTTAAGAGTTTGGGTTGTTGGTTTAGGGTTGTAGTTTTAGGGTTTAGGGTTTAGGATTAGTTTTCAGATCTAGGGTTTAGGGTTTAGGGTTTAGGATTTAGTGTTTAGGGTTTAGGGTTTTTTAAAAGAATTAAGTAACCAGGAAGGTATAGGTTTATTTAGTTTATTTTTTATTTTATTTTTATTTACATTTTGCTTTATTTTTTATTTTTTATTTTTATATTATTTAGATTATTTATTTTAGGTTTGTTTATTTTAGTTTAGATTTTTTATTGTAGTTTATTTTTTAAGTTTAGGTTTGGGTTTATGCTTATTTTTTAGTTTAGTTTAATTTTTATTTTATTTTTTAAGTTTAGGTTTTATTTTTAATTTTTAGGTTTAGGTTTAAGTTTTTATTTTAATTTTTTAGGTTTAAGTTTTAGGTTTTTATTTTAGGTTTATTTTTAGGTTTTATTTTTTAGTTTAAGATTAGGTTTATTTTTAGTTTATTTTATTTTATTTAGTTTAGGGTTTCAATTTAGTTTATTTTATGGTTTAGGGTTTAGGGTTTAGGGTTTAAGGTTTAGGGTTTAGGGTTTTATGTTTTAGGGTTTTTAGTTTAGTTTTAGTTTTTGCTTTTTATTTACTTTTTAGTTTATTGTTTAGTTTTAGTTAGGTTTAAGTTTAGTTATTATTTAGTTATTAGTTTATGGTTTATTTTTTGTTTTAGGTTTTATTAATTATTAGTTTATTATTTATTGTTAGTTTAGTTAGTTTTTTTTTTAAAGATTTTTTGGGGTTAGTTTTAGTTTAGTTTATTAGTTTAGGGTTTTAGGTTTTAGTTTTGTTTAGTTTTAGTTTTAGTTTAGTTATTATTGGGTTTTTTTGGTTTAGTTTTCTTAGTTTAGTTTAATTTTATTATTTTTTTTAGTATATTATTCTATTATTATTACTATTAATTTTAGTTAGTTTTTATTAGTTTATTATTATTATTATTATTATTATTATAATACTAATAATAATTATTATTATTATTCTTTTGTAAGTTAGTTTAGTTTATTTATTAGGGTTTTATGGTTTTAGTTAGTTTATTAGGTTTTAGTTATTTTTATTAGTTTTAGTTTTTAAGTTTATTATTAATTTTATTATTATTTATTTAGTTAGTTTTATTAATTTTAGTTAGGTTATATTATTAGTTCTTAGTTTTATTATTATTATTATTATTATTATTATTATTATTATTATTATTAGTTTAGTTTGGTTTTATTTTATTAAGTTTGGGTTTAGGGTTTAGGGTTAGCTTAGGGTTTAGGGTTAGATTAGGATTTAGGGTTTTAGGGTTTAGGGTTTAGCTTTAGGGTTTAGGGTTTTTAGGGTTTAAGGTTTAGGGTTAGTTTAGGATTTAAGGATTAGGGTTTTAGGGTTTAGGGTTTAGGGTTTAGGGTTAGGGTTTAAGGTTTAGGGTTTAGGGTTTAGGGTTGTAGGTTTAGGGTTTAGGGTTTACTGTTTACGATTTAGGATTTAGTGTTTCGGATTTAGGGTTCAAGGCTTTTTTTTAAAAATTAGGGTTTACGTCGTCTTCCTAGTCGTTTACAGAAAGGCAACGTTGTTAGGTTTCTTTATAGCTCCGACCATAGACTATCCATTTGGATTTTAAATTTGAGATAGGACAAGTCCGATAGCCTTCTTAGTGGGTCCATCACGACATGGTCCATAAATAAATTTATCAAATTTGAGAGCTCACATCCCTTATGCCCTTAATTTGAAATCAAACTAAACCAAACAAACCATATCAAATCGCTTGAAATTAAGATAAAATTAACCCTGACTACTTTGAGTTGACAAAAGTCCCTGGTGACATTCACTCAGTTGTCACCCTAGGTCAGGTTCGATATGTTGTGCATCCAATAGCTCACCCTAGTGGTTGTTCCTCACTTTGGAAGATGTAAGTCTTGCACCTTCCTAGAAACGTTGTACACCAAAGGAAACCCCAGGTTGGCTAGCTCCACCAGGTTATCTCTTTGGATTTGTAAACTTGAGATAGGTCAAGGCTGATATAGCCCCTTCTCAGTGGGTCCATTGCACAGTCCACATTAACTGTTAAATCAAACCCAATCTGATTTTCCCTTGTGGAGTTAAATTACACCTTTCTTTCTAGTATAGCCCTAAATCATATATAAACAAGTCAAGTAAACAAATTAAATTCAAAACCAACCTCCCTAGTGGAGCCAAATTAAACCAACTCCCCTAAAATCGTCTAAATCTAAGAAATCCAACCAAACTCTTATTCCCAGTGGATACATCCACAACTAAATCTATGAAATCAAACTCAAATCCTAATCACCTGATAGCTGCCTCCCAGTGGAAGGTTCATATACCCGATCCCGGTAGGCTCGAGCCCATATCTCAAGTATATATGCCTACATCAATTAAAAAAAACAAATTAAAATTGATTCGATATTCCAGTGGATTATAGATTTTTATCCTTAGTATCTTCTTTCCACAAATCATATAATCAAATCAAATTCAAACCTTATCCCCAACATATTTTCTTCTCTATGCCCTCAACATAAACCCCTCACATGTCATGTCCAATGCATGTGTGTTCTCCTAGTGGATTTGCCTCCATGTCCTTGACATAGAATTCTCATCAAATCTTATTTCTTCTCTTATGCACACCTTTAATACTTCAACCAAAAACTACATATTCATTCAAATTACATCATCTTAACATTGTAATCAACATTTTACTATTTGTGATCTTTAGCTCAAACTAACTATTCAATATCATGATAAACATATCATAGTGAATTAGCACACTATATTATATTATAATATATGATGTCATTTTATAATTTTCTATAATATAATATATTGTCTAACATAAAGCTCATTAAAATCATTTAAAGGAAAAAACAAAATTTTCTCAAAATATGAAATATGTTCATTTTAGATGTAAAATTGTTATTTTTCTATTAGAAATGGTACAAAATAGCATAATGTTTGGTGTTGCTTCTTAGTGTGTGCCATGAATTTGGCCAAATTCTTCGATCTCAACCTTCAAATTAACATTTTGTGAGGTTTGACCCAAGGTATTATAACTAAAGTAAAACATACTAAAATGTGCAATAACATTTAGTAACACACCACGAAATTCATATATATGTGAAGTTATATTGTTATTACATTATATTTTAATATGCTTTCATATAATATATTATATTACATTACACCTTAAAATGAATAACTTTAAGCAAAAAATTTATAAAATTTGGTTGAAAATGAACATTTATTTTGGATGTAAAATTCCATTCTTTCGATTAAATGACACACCATAACACACTAATGATGTTCCCTAAAGCTTACCTTAAATTTGGCCAAATCCCATCATCTCGACTTAAATCGATTATTTTTATAAATTATACTAGTACAAACGCTTCTATATCATACTATAAGAAAGTAAAATAAGCAAAACTATAAGTAGTAATACACAATAATATGCTATAATGTATGATCCTACACTATGTTATGGCATCCTATATTATAATACACTATAACATATTATATTATATTGCATATCAAATCAAAAGGGATTGCTTAAGATAAAAAATCATAAAATTAGTCTAAAAAATAAAAGAAATTATATATTTTAGTTGTATCACTTACATATTTTTAATTAGGACAATATATTATGATGCGATGCTCTACCTATTATGAATTTGGCCAAATTCCACCATTTAAAAGTCTAAACCAACATTTTTATAAATAATGCTAGTGTAGGCTTTATTGTATGATTGTAAAATACTAAAAGAATTTATAATACATAAAATAATATATTATGATATATGATGTTATACTATGCAACAACATATAATATTCATTTTGAACATAAAATCTAGACTACAAGTGGTATAGCACACCTTTGGTACTACAACCTAATTCCCACTTCAAATTTAATAAATTTCATTATCTTTTTTTTTAAATCAATATTTTTATGATTTATATTAATATAGACTATAGGCACAATACCATAATATACTAAAACATTTCAAAACCTTTTATAACATCCAAAAACACATCACTACATGTTCAAACATATGATGCTACATTATACTATAATATATTATATTATAATGTGATTTAAGGTTAGGGTTTGGGTTATTCAAATCTATAATAGTTAAGGGAAAGTATCTTGAAGACATTTTCTTTAGCTACCATAACTATGTTAGGATTTGGTCACTCTTTATATCTACTAATAATGACATCTTTATTCAAGGTTTAGGATTGAGGGTTTAAGGTTAAGGTTTAGGTTAGTTTTAGAGTTTAGGGTTTGGGGTTATAGGGTCTAGGTTTAGGGTTTAGGGTTAGTTTAGGATTTAGGGTTTAAAGTTTTTTAGGGTTTAGGTTTAGGGTTTTAGGGTTTAGGGTTTATGGTTTAGGGTTTAGGGTTTTCAAAATTTAAGGTTTAAGGTTTAGGGTTTAGGGTTTAGGGTTTAGGGTTTAGGTTTTAGGTTTAGGGTTTAAGTTTTAATTTAGGGTTTAAGGGTTTTTTTTAAAAGAGAACAAATTTATATTCAACATTTCATCTTTTTGATTTCATCAACTAAGAATCACCCCAAGTTTTTTAAGACAGAATCAACGACATAGATAAAAAATGAGCACCCATAGAGCAAATTAAAAAAAATTGATAAGTAGAATAGTCTCTTATGTAAAGACAAAGTTCCATAAGTAGCAGATCAGATCGACCATTCTTCAGTTTCTCCAGCTCCCATCAGACCACCCCCACCTCTTGAGTAGTAGGATTTGCCATTATATCCCCAATCTCTCCCTTCGCCACTACCATGGCAATAACCTTTATCGCTCCTCCCTCCACCATAACCAACACTTCTCCGACCACCACCTCCATATCCACCAACTCCTCCAGATCCCCCACCACCACTGCGATAACTATCACCTTTGCCTTTGCCTCCACCATAAGATTTAGACTGAGCCTAGTTGACGGTGATGTTCATGCCGTCAAGCTTCTGCCCATTCATAGGATTAGTTTAGGGTTTAGGGTTAGTTTAGGATTTAGGGTTGGGGTTTAAGATTTAGGATTGTAGGTTTTAGGGTTTACAGTTTATTGTTTAAGGTTTCGGGTTTTCGGGTTTAGGGTTTAGGGTTTAAAGTTTAGGGGTTTAGGGTTTAAGGGTTTAGAGTTGTAAGTTTAGGGTTTAGGGTTTAAGGTTTAGGATTTAGGGTTTAGGGTTTTTTTATTTAGTAAATCGATAGGTTTAAGTTTATTTAGTTTATTTTTTATTTATTTGAGTTTATTTTATGTTTTATTTTTATTTTATGTTTTATTTTTTATTTAGTTTAGTTTATTTATTTTAGGTTTTTTAATTTTAATTTAGGTTTTCTATTTTAGTTTATTTTTAGGTTTAGGTTTATTTTTTAACTGAGGTTTATTTTTTAGGTTTTTTTTTTATTTTTTTTTAGGTTTAGGTTTTAGGTTTTATTTTAGGTTTATTTTTTAGGTTTAATTTTTTTATGTTTAGATTTAATTTTAGTCTATTTTATTTTATTCAATTTTGGTTTAAGTTTAGGATTAGTTTAAGGTTTAGGTTTTATATATTTTAGTTTAGTTTATTTTAGTTTAGGTTTTGGTTTATTTTATTTTGTTTATTTTATTTTTTAATTTAAGTTTAGGTTTTTTAGTTTAGGGTTTAGGTTTTATTTTTTATTTATTTTAGGTTTTATTTTTCAGTTTATTTTTTAGTTTTAGATTTTATTTAGTTTTATTTTATTTTATTTTAAGTTTTCATTTTTTTTATTTTAGGTTTAGTTTTATTTTATTTAGGTTTTATTTTTTTTTAGTTTAGTTTAGGTTTTATTTATTTATTTTATTTAGTTTTTTTTTAATTTTAATTTTATTTTCTTTTTTGCTTTCAGTTTATGTTTAGGTTTAGGTTTTAGTTTATGTTTAGTTTTAATTTATTTTGGTTTAGGTTTATTTATTTATTAGGTTTTATTTAGTTTTATGTTTTTAGCTTTTTAGGGTTTAGGGTTTAAGGTTAGTTTAGGGTTTAGGGTTTATGATTTAGGGTTTAGGGTTTGGGGTTTAGGGTTTAGGGTTTAGGGTTTTAGATTTTTTTAATAGAGAACAAATTTAGATTCAACATTTCTTCTTTTTAATTTCATCAACCAAGTAGCACCCCAAGTTTCTAAGACACAAGTGATGACATAGATAAAAAATGAGCACACATAGAGCAAATCAATAAACCTAGATATGTAGAACCGTCTCTACTATAAAGACACGGTTCCATAAGTAGATCGAGATTGTTCTTCGCTTTCTCAGTTCCCATCGAACCCCACCTCAGTAGCGGGATTCGCCATCATATTTTGATCTCTCCCTCTGCCACCACCACGGCTGCAACCTCAATCACTCCTCTAGCCACTATAACCACCACTACTTTGACGATAACTTCCATATCCACCAACACCTCTAGATCCCCCACCACCACTATGATAATCGCCACCGCCTCCTCCCCCCCAGATCTACATGGCTATTTATGATGTTCCGCCAAGGTCTTGCCCATTCTTAGGGTTTATGGTTTAGGGTTAGTTTAGTATTTAGGGTTTGGGGTCTAGGTTTTAGGGTTGGAGGTTTTATGGTTTACAATTTAGGGTTTAGAGTTTAGGATTTCAGGGTTTAGGGTTTAGGCTTTAGGGTTTAGGGTTTAGGATTTACGATTTAGGGTTGAAGATTTAGGGTTTGGATTTACGGTTTAGGGTTTAGGGTTTAGGGTTTAGGATTTAGGGTGTAGAGTTTTTTTCTTAAAATTAAGTAAATCAGTTTTGGTTTTAGTTTATTTATTTACTTATTTGAGTTTATTTTATTTTTTTGTTTTTATTTAAGTTTATTTTTTTATTTTTATTTTATTTTGTTTGTTTTGTTTATTTATTTATTTTCGTTTAGGTTTTTATTTTAGTTTATTTTTTAGGTTTAGGTTTATTTTTTAGTTGATTTTTATTTTTATTTTATTTTATATGTTTAGGTTTTATTTTTTATTTTTAGGTTTAGGTTTAGGTTTTTATTTTATTTTTTAGGTTTAGGTTTTAGGTTTTTATTTTAGGTTTATTTTAGGCTTTCTTTTAGTTTAGGTTTAGTTTTAATTTTAGTTTATTTTATTTTATTTAGTTTATGTTTAGGTTTATTTTATTTTATCTTTATAAGGATTTATTTATTTTTAGTTTAGTTTAGGTTTATTTTATTTTATTTTGGTTTTTTTTTTTAAAATTTAGGGTTTAGGTTTTATTTTAATTTTTATTTTGGTTTATTTATTTATTTTATTTAGTTTAGGTTTATTTTTATTTATTTTATCATTTTATTTTTTTTTTATTTTTTATTTTCTTTTTTATTTATTTTTAGATTTAAATTTTTAGTTTAGTTTCGCTTTTATGTATTTTATTTTAGTTTAGTTTTTTATTTTTTATTTATACTTTTTTGGTAAGCTTAGGTTTAAGTTTAGGTTTTAGTTTATGTTTTTATTTTATTTTATTTTATTATTTTAATTTAGTTTAGGTTTATTTATTTTATTTTTTGGTTTTATTTAGTTTAGATTTAGGTTTTTAGCTTTTTAGTGTTTGGAGTTTAAAGTTTAGGGCTTAGGGTTTAAGTTTTAGTTTAGGTTTAGGTTTAGAATTTAGCGCTTAATGTTTCTTTTGATTTCATGAACCAAGACCCTAACTTTTCTAAGACACGTTTTTACATAGATAAAAAATGAGCCCACATAGAGCTAATCAAAAACCCTAGATAAGTAGAACCTTCTCTATTGTAAAGACAGTTCCATAAGCAACAGATCGGATCAATCGTTGTTTAATTTCTCCAGTTCCCATCAAAACTACCCCCGCCTCTTGAGTAGCGGGATTCGCCAACATATCCTCAATCTCTTCCTCTGCCACCACCATGGCTGTAACCTCTGTTGCTCCTCCCGCCTCCATAACCACCACAGCTCTGACCACCACCTTCATATCCACCAGCACTTCTAGATCCCCCACCAACACTATAATAATTGCCACCTCTGCCTTCAAAAACCTAGTTGACGGTGATGCTCCTAGCATGAAGGTTCTGTCCATTCTTAAGGTTTAGGGTTTAGGGTTAGTTTAGCTTTTAGGGTTTAGGGTTAGTTTAGAGTTTATGATTGTAAGTTTTAGGGTTTAGGGTTTAGGGTTTAGGCTTAGTTTAGGGTTTAGGGTTTAGGGTTTATGGTTTATGGTTTAGGGTTTATGGTTTAGGGTTTAGGGTTTTTTTATTTTATTTTTGTTTTTTTATTTATTTTATTTTTTATTTTTATTTAGTTTAGTTTTAGGTTTTTAGCTTTTTAAGGTTTAGGGTTTAGGGTTTAGGGTTTAGGGTTTAGGCTTTAAGTTTAGGGTTTAAGTTTTAGTTTAGGATTTAGGGTTTAGAGTTTAATGTTTTTTTAATTTTAATAGAGAATAAATTGAAATTCAACATTTCTTCTTTTTGATTTCATGAACCAAGTATCACCCCATGTTTTCTAAGACACAAGTGATGACATAGATAAAAAAGGAGCATCTATAGAGCAAATCAAAAACCCTAGATAAGTGGAACCTTCTCTACTATAAAGACATAATTCCATAAGGAGTAGATCAGATTGGCCGTTCTTTAGTTTCTCCAATTCCCATCAGAACCACCCCCGCCTTTCGAGTAGTGAGATCCACCATCATATCCCTGATCTCTCCCTCCGTCACCACCATGATTGTAACCTTCGTTGCACCTCCATCCTCCATTACCACCACTACGCTGACCACCACCTCCATGTCCACCAGCACTTCTAGATCCCCCAACACCACTATGATAACCGCCGCCCCTGCCTTCACCTCCAGTTCCAGATCTAAATTGAGCCTAGTTGATGTTAATGTTCCTGTTGTTAAGTTTTTGCCGATTCTTAGGGTATAGGGTTAGTTTAGGGTTTCGGATTTAGGGTTAGTTTATCTTTAGGGTTTAGGGTTAGTTTTGGGTTTAATGTTGAGGGTTTAGGTTTGTAGGTTTTATGTTTTAGGGTTTAGGGTTTAGGGTTTAGGGTTTAGGGTTTACAATTTATAGTTTTAGGATTTAGGGTTTAGGGTTTAGGGTTTTAGGGTTTTAGGGTTTTAGGGTTTTGGGTTTTGGGTTTAGGGTTTAGGGTTTAGGGTTTACGGTTTAGGATTTAGGGTTTAGGTTTATTTTTTATTTATTTGAGTTTATTTTATTTTTTATTTTTATTTAGTTTCATTTTTTTATTTAGTTTAGTTTATTTATTTTATGTTTATTTATTTTAGTTTAGGTTTATTATTTTAGTTTACTTTTTAGGTTCAAGTTTAGGTTTAGGTTTATTTTTTAGTTGAGTTTTAGGTTCAAGTTTAGATTTTAGGTTTAGGGTTCAAGTTTTAGTTTAGGGTTTAGGGTTTTGTTTTTTTTTTTTTTTATTAGATAACAAATTCAGATTCAACATTTCTTTTCTTCGATTTTGTCAACCAAGTAACACACCAAGTTCTCTAAGACACAAGCGATGGCATAGATAAAAAAAAGCACGCATAGAGAAAATCAAAAACCCTAGATAACTAGAATCATCTCTACAAAGACATAATTCTATAAGTGATCATATCGCATTCTTCGCTTTAGTTCCCATCAGAATTACCTCGGCCTCTCGAGTAGCAGGATCCACCATCATATCCCCGATCTCTTGCTCCGCCATGACCATGGTTGTAACCTTTGTCGCTCCTTCTACCTCAATAACCACAACTACTTTGACCACCAACTCCATATCCACCAGCACCTCTAGATCCCCCACCACCACTGTGATAATCGCCTCCTAATCGATCTAGATTGAGCCGTTAACCATGATGTTCTAGCCATCAAGGTCCCATTCTTAAGGTTTAGGTTTACTTTTAATTTATTTAGTTACTTTTGTTTAGGTTTAGGTTTAGGGTTTAGGGTTTAGGGTTTAGGGTTAGGGTTTAGGGTTTTTAGGGTTTAAGGTTTAGGGTTTAGGGTTTAGGGTTTAGGGATTTTAAGATTTATGTTTTTGTGGTCTAGAGTTTAGAGTTTAGTAGGGTTTAGGGTATTTTAGGGTTTAGGGTTGTGGTTGTAGGTTTAGTGTTTTAGGTTTAAGGTTTAGGGTTTAAGGTTAGTTTTCTGTTTAGGTTTATGGTTCAAGGTTTAGGATTTGGGGTTTAGGGTTATTTTAGATTAAGTAAATGTGGGTTTAAGTATTTATTTACTTAGTTTTTTTAATTTTACTTTATTTTAATTTTATCTAGGTTTTTTTTATTTAGTTTAGTTTTTTTATTTTAGGTTTATTTATTTTGGTTTGGGTTTTTTTAATTTAATTTATTTTTTAGGTTTAGGTTTAGGTTTTGGTTTAATTTTTAGTTTAGTTTTATTTTTATTTTATTCTTTAGGATTATATTTTTAGGTTTTTAGGGCTTAGGGTTTAAAGTTTAGAGTTTAGGGTTTAGGGTTTAAGGTTTAGGATTGTAGGGTTTAGGATTTTAGGGTTTAGGGTTTATGGTTAAGGTTTAGGGTTTAGGGTTTTTAGAGTTTAAGGTTTAGGGTTTAGGGTTAGGATTTTTTTATTTTTTTATTTTTTTATTTTTAGGGTTTTGGGTGTTGGGTTTTTAGTGTAGAGTATAGGTTTTAGTTTAGGATTTTAGGGTTTTTGGTTTATTTTTATTTTTTTAATAGAGAATAAATTCATATTCTACATTTCTTCTTTTCGATTTCATCAACCAAGTAGCACACCAAGTATTCTAGGACACAAGTGGTGACATAAATAAAAATTATAAATAGAGAAAATCTAAAACCTTAGATAACTAGAACCGTCTCTGATGTAAAGAAATAGTTCCATAAGCAGCAGAACCACCATCATAACCATTGGTCGTTCTTTAGTTTCTCCAGTTCCCATTAAAACCACCCAGGCCTCTGGAGTAGTGAGATCCACCATCATATCCTCAATCTCTCCCACCACCACCACCATGGTTGTAACCTCCATCGCTCCTCCTGCCTCCTTAACCACCACTGCTCTAACCACCACCTCCATATCGACCAACACCTCCAGATCCCCCACCACCAATATGATAATTGCCACCTGCTCCACCACAGATCTGGGACCATTGAAGGTGATTTTCTTATCATCAAGGTTCTGCCAATTCTTAGAGTTTAGGTTTTGGTTTAGGTTTTTTAGGTTTTAGGGTTTTGGTTTATTTTTTTATTTATTTAGAAACTTTAGGTTTAGGTTTAGGGTTTAGCATTTAAGGTTTAAGTTTTAGGGTTAGAGTTTAGGGTTTAGGGTTTTAAGGTTTATGCTTTTAGGGTTTAGGGTTTAAAGTTAAGGTTTAAGGTTTAGGGTTTAGGGTTTAGGGTTTAGTGTTTAGGGTTTTGGGTTTATGGTTTTTAGGGTTTAGCATTTAGGGTTTCGGGTTTAGGGTTTAGGGTTGTAGGTTTAGTGTTTAAGGTTTTTGTTTGTTTTAGGGTTTAGGTTAGGTTAGTTTTAAGGTTCATTTCAAAATTAAGTAAAACCCAGAGGTTAAGGTTTATTTACTTTATTTAGTTTATTTTTATTTATTTTAGTTTATTTTATTTTATTTTATTTAGGTTTATTTTTATTTTATTTTAAGTTTTTTATTTTAGTTTATTTCTTGGTTTAGGTTTAGGTTTTTGTTTATTTTTAAGTTTAGTTTTATTTTTATTTTATTTTTTAGGTTTAGGTTTTATTTTTTAATTTTAGGTTTAGGTTCAAGTTTTTATTTTATTTTTTTAGGTTTAGGTTTTAAGTTTTTATTTTAGGATTATTTTTAGGTTTTATTTTTTAGTTTAGGGTTTAGGTTTGGTTTATTTTAGTTTTTGGTTTAGGTTTAATTGACTTTAGTTTTGTTTATTTTAGTTTAGGTTTTAGGTTATATTATTTTGTTTGTTTTAGGTTTTGGTTTTCTTTTTAGTTTAGGGTTTAAGTTTTTTTTTTATTTTTTTAGGTTCAGTTTTTATTTTGTTTTATTTTAGGTTTAATTTATTTTTATCTTTCATTTAGCTTTTATTTTATTTAGGTTTTTTATTTTTAGGTTTATTTTGTTTTTCTTGTTTAGTTGAGGTTTTTATTAATTTAGTTTTAATTTGTTTTTTATTTTTTATTTTATTTTAATTTCAGGTTTAGGTTTAAGTTTTTCTTTTATTTTATTACTTTTTTTAATTTTGGTTTAGGTATTTTTATTTATTTTATTTTTAAGTTTTATATAGTTTAGGTTTATGTTTTAGGTTTAGGGTTTAATATTTTTTAGGTTTTAGGCTTTAGGGTGGATTTGGGTTATAGTGATTTATGATTTAGGGTGGGTTAGAGGGTTGGTAGGTGGGGGGTTTAAGGGTTTAGGGTGGAGGGAGAGGGTGATGGGTTTAGGGTTTAGGGGGTTTAGAGGGTAGGATTTAGGATGTGAATTTAGGGTTAGGTGTGGTTAGTTTAGGGTTTAGAGGTTTAGGGTTCTTAAGCATTTAGGATTGTAGGTTTAGGGGTTAGGGTTTAGGGTTTTAGATTAGTTTTACGGTTTAGGGTTTAGGGTTATGAGTTTTTTTTTTTAATTTATTTTAAATCAAGTAAACTCGTAGGTTTATGTTTATTTAGTTTATTTTTTATTTAATTTAGTTTATTTAATTATAATTTTTATTTAGTTTAGTTTTATTTTAGGTTTATTTATCTTAGCTTAGGTTTTTTATTTTAGTTTATTTTTTAGGTTTAAGTTTAGGTTTATGTTTATTTTTAGTTTAGTTTTATTTTTGTTTTACTTTTTAGGTTTAGGATTTATTTTTTATTGTTATGTTTAGGTTTATGCTTTTTTTGGTTTAGGTTTTAAGTTTTTATTTTAGGTTTATTTTTAGTTTTTACTTTTTAGTTTAGGTTTATTTTATTTTTAGTTTATTTTATTTTTTTTAGTTTAGGTTTAGATTTAGGTTTTATTTATTTTAGTTTAGGTTTAGGTTTGTTTTATTTTATTTATTTTATTTTATTTTAGGTTTAGATTTTTTTTGGTTTAGGGTTTAGGTTTTAATTTTTTTTATTTGTATGTTTTATTATTAGGTTTATTTTCTATGTTTAGATTTTATTTAGTCTTTATTTTATTTTATTTTATTTTACGTTTAGTTTTATCTTTTAAGATTTTTATTCATAAGTTTATTTTATTTTTAAGTATAGTTTAGGTTTGTATTTATTTATTTTTAGTTTATTTTCATTTTTTATTTTATTTTATTTTTAGGTTTAGGTTAAGGTTTTAGTTTAGGTATTTATTTTATTTTATTTTATTTTATTATTTTATTTACATTTATGTTTTTTTATTTATTTTATTTGTAGGTTCTATTTAGTTTAGGTTTATGTTTTTAGGTATTTATGATTTAGGGTTTAGAGTTTAGGGTTTTTTTTTTTTTTTTTTTTTTTTAGGGAAGCCCATGAGGGTATTTTATTACCACAAAAGAGGGTTACAAGGTCCTTAAAGGGGATAAACTATCTACGCTCAAAGAGCTACATTCAACCTAAGGAGTAAATCCCAGTCTAAGTAGTGCAAAAAAGCAATAGAACACTTTAAAACAATCAAAGATCGTTAGATTAATAAACCAAAAGCAAATTGTGACCAATACAGACTTGAGAATGACGCCATGTGGTGCAAACCGCAAGAGAAAAGGAAGGAGGTCAACAATTTAGACGACAAAAATTAGGTTATAGTAGTAGACAATATGATGAAAAATGCAAAGTGCAAAATTTTGAAAAGAAAAAAAGATAGAAGGCTGTGCTCACACACCAGATGGGAGATGCAAAAGTGTGCATCCAAACTTCAGGAGAAGGGTTACTTCACAAGAGCTACTACCAAACCAAAATGGAGTGAAAACATCACAGCCATCATAGCCAACAAACCTATTAGGAGATAGCAGCCAGTTGTAGAAGGTCTGATTGAGTGGATTACAAACACACCTAATCGACAATATCATCACCATATCAAGAGAATATAGAAGCAAATGTGATGGAGCCAACATTGCAGAATCTCATTAATAGGATCAGGCAGATGAGGGGACCATAACAAATGAAGTGAAGCATCTGCTGGAACCAAGCCAAACAAAGCAACCTCATGCATTCAGGATTAAGAAACTAGCCAGTGAAAGGTAAATCAGCAAATTCCCAGCCTAAGTTACCACATAAATTATAGCAAATTAAAGTACAGCAGTAGATTAAGAGATAAAAGATAATGTCAGCACCCCAACAAAGACAAATTGATTAGTGAAAATCGAAAAAGCTACCACATAAGGAACATTCATAACATAAAGAACAATATCCCAATTCACAATCCTTGCGAAATACCCCAGGCTTGCCATAATAACAATCATTGAGAGTATATAAACCATAGGTTAAGATCAAGTACAACAATTGATTAGACAGGATCGCACAATACTAGAAGACTAAAAGGGATACTATAGCAGTTAAGACAAGAGCCCAAAGACAACTAATCGATAAACCAAATCCACAAACATCCAAAGTCTTAAAACAACAACAAAACATCGACTATAGTTCTCAAATAGAAATGACACTCAATCCAAGAAGGTAACAAAGACAAATGCAATATATGCAGATTACAATATAAACAATGATCAGAATATGATTCACCACCAAAATGAGCAAAGAACCCAAATAATCAGCAATCGAAAGTCACTCCCATCGAGAAACTAATGCAACATTGTAAGCCACTAGAATATAAAATAAGAAGATGATTCCAAGTAGAGACATCATTACCAAGTGAATTTTAAGACAATAAAGGTCCAAAACCAACTGCTAAGACAAGAGCTGCAAGATGGCAAAAAATAGGAGAAAAACTGGGAGAAGCAAAGGAAAAAAAAATCTACTAACCCAAAAGGGATTAAAAACCAAATCAACAAACAAATCAACAAACAACCATGGAAAGAAACCTCCAAAACCCAAAAGTAATTAAACCCAATCCATTCCAATACAAGGATTTGACCAAAATAACCATTAAAAGAGACCAGGTATTACAATTTCTTCCCTTGCGGAAAGCATCGAGGTTAGGCATTATATAAGCAAGGATAGCCTACTGAAAAGTCTGAAGCCCAACAACCAACCAAAATCCTTTCAGCATAAGTGTTGAAACCTTAATGAATTAGGCCTTTAAGGAGGAAAGAGTCACAATGAATGTAAGCATCAGCCAAAGAAATACTATAATCATCAAAATAAAAGCAACCAAAGATAATGCACACTAATCCGTAAGCAACAACATAGGTAGTAGCAATGCTCCAAGCCTATTGTCGTGAGAAAAACTGGTTAAAGAAGTTAGTACTAAAATCTAAGCCCATCAAAACAGATAACTTCCTCCAAAGAATGGTTAATTCTCGGTTTAGAAATGAATGTATCAATGAAATTAAATTCCCAAGTGGGATTGCGTTATAAAACCAAGAATAAAACACAAGGCTTAACGGGTTCCAATTCAAGAGATTGATGCATATAGTTCAACATCGCCCCATAATATTATAAATGCCAAAAATAGAAATCTTCCAACTAAAGGAGAAGGGTAAAGGCAAAGAAGTCATGGCAAAGAGCACAAGACAAAGAATGATATCTATGAGGAGTATCCATAAAGAACACAAGGAAATAGGAAACCAAAAAAAGGGAGGCAAGAGGAGAATTAGACTGAGGTAAGGAAGCGAATTGTCCAAGTTAACCGCACCATGCAAGTATTTGGGTAATGTAAATTGATCAAGAAGATGATACTATCTAATCTCACACCTGCAAAGGTAATCAAGACAAAGGCGTTACCTTCACGCCAAACATGAGTGATGGTAAAATTCGAGAGAGAAGAGCCCTAGTTTGCTTGAGGAGGTAGGTACAAACAAGCGTTGCTCATATTGGAAGAAGTCAAAAGGTCAATCAGGAAGAAGACCCACTATCCAAATATTGAGCCACCATTTTGAAGACAAATTTCTAGAGCTTTGTGGATGCCATAAGCTCAAGATAAGGGACAAGGCTAGAAATAAGGGGATAAGCAAATGCACATAGGACTATACCCTTAGAATCTGAAAATGCCTCCACAACCATTATGAGAGACAGAGCCATCGATTAATTTTAATAATATGATCAAGAGGTTTTTCCAAAAAACCATTCTATCATTTTGATAGTGGTCCGGAAGGTTGAGGCCCAGTTTATTGGCTACAGATTTACAACCTTTAAAATTTTTGTGATGAATTAAATTGGTTTAAACAATTCACAAATTTTGTTTTTAGTTCTAGCAATAATCCTCATGTGATTCATACGAATCCCACTATGTTTAGCTTCATTTCGTCCATCCATATGAACCAAATAAGAGTAATTTAATATATCCTTTAATTGCATTGTCAAAGTAAACTTCAAGAAGTTGATATAAAGTAAAAGAACAATTAAAATTGACGTGTTGAATAGATCATACCAAATCCAAATTTTAGAGGCAATTAACAAAAAACATGGTTAACATTCTCAATATGAGAACAACATTAACATTTAGAGGGTAAATAAAACCCTTTACCCCAAACAAAGAGTCAACAGAATATAGTTTTTAGGATACACCAAGTTAGAGAGTAAGAAGAGGGGATATTGTTATTCCAAATTTTGGAGACACAATAGAAGAATCTGAGTGTCTTTAGTGTGAAGCCACACATTTTAAGGTTGAAATCCCCATTATGAGATAGCTTAAAGATAATCGATCATGATTGTTAGGAGTGATAGGAATATTAGTAATCATATTTAAGAAAGTGGAAGGAATAGAATCGAATCTTACTAGTATTCCACTTGTGGTTTTGCCATAATGAATTAACTCTAATGGGAGTGAGTGTAGAGTAAGTCATCAATGGATACACAATCACCCATTGTCTTGCCAAAAGAAGGAATTCGAGTTTATGCCTCAAAAAATTTAAGGATTCTGCATCCCATTTGATAGAACAAAGTCTTCTCCACACAGGATAATCACTCGATTTAAAGGGACAAATGAGAGGATGTTTATCCTAGCAATATTTAGAAGTCATGAAATTCGCCCAAAGACTATTTTTGCTCCTAAAATTCCACCAAAGTTTGTAGGAGAAGGCATTGATAACTTCTTTGATGGATTCACATCTGACCCCTCTTCAAGAGTACCACAACTTTTAGACCAAGATGACGGCATTCTTTTAGAGGAGGTATTGGTTCCCCAGAAAAATTTGTTTAAGAGACGCTCAATTCTATTAATGGTAGAGTTGGTAGGCACAATGGTTTGAAGAAGGTATATAGGCATGGAATTTAGAGTGCTCTTGATCAAGGTAAGCCTACCACCGAAAGAGCGTAAATGAAATTCCCAAATCAAAATTTTGTTAGAAATTTTTTGAATTAGATCATCAAAAAGGTGTGATCTTTTTTGGCCTTTAAAAATCGGAGCCCCAAGGTAATTAAGAGGGAGTTAATTTTGCTTAAAATTAGTAATTTTGGATATTTGGTTAAGTCTAATAGGAGGAATCTTAGTTGAAGGAATAAAACTGCATTTTTCTTCATTAAGAAAAAGACCAGTAACTTTACCAAAATCATTTAGGAGGTTCTTAATGGTTTTAACATGTTGAAGGGAGCCGCTGAAGATAATGAAATCATCTGCAAAGCTAAGATGAGAAATAGGAAACCTCCATGAGTTTTAAAAGACATATTAGGATTATTAAAAAAGATCGTTAAAGCTCCTTGACGTGTATTCAATAGCGATAAAAAGAGAAGGTGATAGTGGGTCACCTCAAACCATGGCTAGAAGGAAAGAAACCTATGGACTCACCATTCATGATAACCAAAACCACATTCGTGATACACCTTTTATAATCCGGATAAAACTATCAAAAAAAACTAAACAAATTCAAGATTTGAAAGAGAAAATCCCATGAGATTGTTAAAGGCTTTAGCGATGTCCGTTTGAATAAGATGTTGCCTCCTAGAAGGGACATCAATGTCATGAACTCTTGAGCAAGAAGAATATTATTCGATATTGTTTCAGGTTTAACAAAACCAGTTTGATTTGGGAGATGATTTTAGGAAGCAAAGGGCTAAGCCTATTATTTATTAATTTAGCAATGAGTTTTTGAAAAAAGGTGCAAAGACTAATCGGCCTAAAATTGCCCCAAGATTCAGGATTGTTAGTTTTGGAAATAAGGACAATAGAAGTGCTTGAAAAGTATTTGGGAATAGGATTGCCATTAAAGAAATCAATAACAAAGATCAACTAAGTCACTTTAATAAATGGCCAACAATGCGAAAGAAGTGGTCGATAGCCGAGAACAGAGTCGTGTTCATGTTCTTAAGAGTATTACTAATCTCCTCTTTGGAAGGACACATAGTGAGTAAATGATTATCCTCACCGTTAATCAGAAGGGATAAGATGGGTGTTTGATAAAGTTCCCAAAGAATGTTTAGATTTAGGTTTAGGGTTTGGGTGTTTAGCCAGGTTTAGGTTGTGGTTACAGTTTAAGGTTTTGATTTAGTTTAGTGTTTATTTAGGTTTAATTTTTGGTTTAGGTTTTAGGGTTTATTTAGTTTGGGGTTTAGGTTTTAGGGTTTAGGGTTTTTTAGGGGTTTAGGGTTTAGGGTTTAAGGTTTAGGGTTGTAAGTTTAGTGTTGTTGGTATAGGGTTTAGGGTTTAGGGTTAGTTTTAGGGTTTAGAATTCAAGGATTAAGGTTTTTGTAAAAAAATTAAGTAAGCCATTAGGTTTTAGTTTATTTATATATTTAGTTTTTTTTATTTATTATGGTTTAGAGTTTAGGGTTTAAGTTTTAGAGTTTAGGGTTTAGGGTTTAAGGTTTTAGGGTTTACGGTTAAGGGTTTAAGGTTTAGGGTTTAGGATTTTTAAGGTTTAGCATTTAGGTTTAGGTTTTCAGTTTAGGGTTCAGGTTTTAGTTTAGGGTTTAGGGTTTTTGGTTTTTTTTAAATGGGAATAAATTAAGATTCAACATTTCTTCTTTTTGATTTCATCAACCAAGTAACACACCAAGTTTTCTATGACACAAACGACAACATGGTTAAAAATGAGAAAAGAGCAAATGAAAACACTATATAACTAGAACCATCTCTATGAAAGACAGTTCCATAACCGAGATCGGATCTAGTCTTCTTAGTTCATCCGACCCCGCCTAGTATAGATCCACCATCATATCGCCGATCTCTCCCGCCGCCACCAACAAGGCTGTAACTTCCATCGTTCCTCCCACCTCCATAACCACCACTACTCTGACCACCACCTCCATATCCACCAACACCTCAAAATCTCCCACCACCACAGTGATAACAGCCACCTCCGCCTTCGCCTCCACCACCAGAGCTTGACTGAACCTAGTTGACGAAGATGTTCCTGCTATCAAGGTTCTGCCCATTCTTAGGGTTTAGGTTTAGGTTTAGGTTTATTAGATTTTAGGGTTTAGGTTTATTTTTTAATTTATTTAGCTACTTTAGGTTTTGGTTGAGGTTTAGGGTTTTTGTTTGGGGTTTAGGATTTGGGTTGCTAGTGTTTAGGGTTTAAGGTTTTGGATTTAGGGTTTAAGATTTTTTTTTAAATTAAGTATACAGTAGGTTTAGGTTTTTTTAATTAATTTAATTTAATTTTAATTATTTTAGTTTATTTTCTTTTTTAATTTTTTTTAGTTTATTAATTTTAGGTTTATTTATTTTTAGTTTAGGGTTTTATTTTAATTTATTTTTTATGTTTAAGTTTAGGTTTAGGTTTATTTTTTGTTGAGTTTTATATTATTTTATTTTTAGGTTTAGGTTTAGGATTTTATTTTAGGTTTTACTTTTTAGTTTAGGTTTAGGTTTATTTCTAGTTTATTTTATTTTATTTAGTTTAGGTTTAAGTTTAGGTTTAGTTTTTTTTTAGGTTTAGGTTTATGTTTTATTTATTCTAGTTTAGTTCATTTTAGTTTATGTTTAAGTTTATTTTATTTAAATTTTAGTTTAGGTTTTTTATAGTTTAGGGTTTAGGTTTTATTTTATTTATTTTAAGTCTATTTTTTAGGTTTATATTTTATTTAGGTTTGTTATTCTTAGGTTTATTTTATTTTTTACTTTAGTTTAGGTATTTATTTATATTTAATTTTACTTTTATTTCATTTTATTTATTAGGTTTAGGTTTAGGTTTTAGTTTAGGTTTTTATATTATTTATTTATTATCATTTGGTTTATGTTTATTTAATTATTTTATTTTAGGTTATATTTAGTTTAGGTTTTAGGTTTTAGGTTTTAATGGTTTTATGGTTTATGGTTTAGGATTTTATTACTTAGGTTTTAGGTTTTTTTTAGATTTTAGGGTTTGGGTTTTTTTTATTTTTAGACAGATTTATTTTTTGTTTAGGGTTTAGTTTAAAGTGGGTTTAGGTTAGTTTAGGGTTTAGCAGGTGGTAGCCTCAGTAGGGTAGGATTTGGTTATAGAGTTTAGGGTTTAGAGGGTTGGCCTGTTTTGAGTATTAGGAAGGTTTAGGGTTTAGGTTTAGGGTAGGTTTGGGGAGGTTTGGAGAAGATTGGTTAAGTTTATTTTTTAGGGAGGGTTTTGAGTATAGGTTTAGGTAGTGAATAGGGAATGCATTTAGGGTTTAGGGAGGTAGTAGATTTAGGTTTATAGTGGGGTTAGAGATGGTAGTTTAGGTTAAGAGTTTAGGATTTAGGGTTTTGATTTAGGGTTTAGGTTAGTTAGAGTTTTAGTTTAGGGTTGGTATTATTATTTAAAGTTTAGGGGATTTAGGGTTTAAAGTTCAGGTTTAGTTTAGAACTTTTTTTAAATTAAGTAAACTAGTAGGTTTAGGTTTATTGAATTTATTTAATATATTATTTGTTTATTTAGTTTATTTTTATTTTTTATTTTTAGGTTTATTTATTTTATTTTATTATTTTGGTTTATGTTTATGTTAATTTTGTAGCTTAGTTTTATTTTAATTTTATTTTTTTATTTAAGTTTTATTTTTTAATTTTAGGTTTAAGTTTAGGTTTATATTTAATTTTTTTAGGTTTAAGTTTTGGGTTTTTAGTTAAGGTTTATTTTTAGGTTTTACTTTTTAGTTTAGGGTTAGGTTTATTTTTGGTTTATTTTATTTTATTTAGTTTAGGGTTTAGATTTAGTTTATTTTAGGTTTAGGGTTATGTTTTATTTATTTTAGTTTAGGTTTAAGTTTATTTTATTTATTTTAGGTTTAGTTTTTTTTGTTTAGTTTATTTTAGGTTTTATCTTTTATTTATTTTAGGTTTATTTTTTAGCTCTAGGTTTTTATTTAATTTTTATTTTATTTTATTTTAGGTTTATTTTATTTTCTTTATATTTGGGTTTTAATTTTCTAGTTTTAGGTTTATTATATTTTTTGTTTAGTTTATCTTTTTATTTATCATATTTTAGTTTAGTTTTTATTTTTTTTTATTATTATTTTTTATTTAGGTTTAGGATTAGGTTTAGGTTTTAGTTTAGGTTTTTATTTCATTTTATTTAATTTTAAGTTTTTATTTATTATATTTTGTATTTAGTTTAGGTTTTAATTTTAGGTTTCTGGTTTTGTGGTTTAGGGTTTAGGTTTATGTTTTAAGTTTTAGGTTTTTAGGGTTTTATAGTTTAGGGTTTGGGTTTTAGTTTAGGTTTTGGTTTTGGTTTAGGGTAGGGTAGTAGGTTAGGGTTGGGTTTTAGGGTTTGGGAGTTTCATGGTTTTTTTTATTTTTATTTTATTTTAGGATTTGGGTTAGGGTTTAGGGTAGTTTAGGTTTAGGTTTTAGAGTTTAGGATTTATTTTAGGGTTTAGGTTTAGGGTTTGTTTAGGTTTTAGAGGTTTAGTTTAGTTTATTTAGTTTATTTTTTGATTTTTTTAGTTTATTGTTTAAAATTTTTATTTAGGTTTATTTTTTATTTTTATTCGTTTAATTTATTTATTTTAGGTTTATTTATTTTAGTTTAGGTTTTTCATTTTAGTTTATTTTCTAGGTTTAGGTTTAGGTTTATCTTTATTTTCTAGTTTAGTTTTATTTTTATTTTATTTTTTTGGTTTAGGTTTTATTCTTTATTTGTAGGTCTAGGTTTAGATTTTTATTATATTTTTAAGGTTTAGGTTTTAGGTTTTTTAGTTTTGGTTTATTTTAGGTTTTATTTTTTTTATTTTAGGTTTAGGTTTACTCTTAGTATTTTATTTTATTTAGTTTAGGGATTATGTTTAGTATATTTTAGGTTTACAGGTTTTATTTAGTGGTTTAGGATTTTAGGGTTTATTAGGGGCTTAGGTTTAAGGTTTAGTTTAAGTTTTAAGGTTTGGGGTTTAGAATTTAGGGTTTAGTGTTATAGGTTTTAGGGTTTAGGGTTTAGGGTTTATGGATTTAAGGAGGCTTTATGTTTAGGGTTTAGGGTTTAGGGTTTAGGGTTTTAGGGTTTAAGATTTAAGGTTAGAGTTTTTTTTTTTTTTTATTTTATTTATTCTTATATTTTTTTTAAATTAAGTAAACTGATAGGTTTAGGTTTATTTAGTTTATTTGATTCTTTTATTTTTATTTAGGTTTTATTTTTATTTTTATTAAGTTAAGTTTACTTATTTTAGTTTAAGATTTTTAGTTTATATTATTTTTTTTAGGTTTATTTGTTTTTAGTTTAGTTTTGTTTTTATTTTATTTTTAAGGTTTAGGGTTTCTTTTTTTTTTTTTAGTTTTAGTTTAGGTTTTATTTTATTTTTAGGTTTAGGTTTTAGGTTTTATTTTAGGTTTATTTTAGGTTTTATTTTTTTTTTAGGTTTAGGTTTATTTCTAGTTTATTTTATTTTATTTAGTTTAGTTTAGGTTTAGGTTTAGATTATTTTAAGTTTAGGTTTAGGTTTTATTTATTTTAGTTTATTTTATTTTAGTACGTTAGGTTTATTTTATTTTGTTTTATTTTTTATTATAGGTTTTTTTAATTTATTTTAGATTTTAGTTTTATTTATTTTTGGTTTCATTTTTAGGTTTATTTTAGGTTTAGGTTTTTATTTTATTTTATTTTATTTTAGGTTTTATTTTAGTTTTATTTTTTCATTTTATTTTATTTAGTTTATTATTCTTAGGTTTATTTTATTTTTAGTTTAGTTTAGGTTTTATTTATTTTATGTTTGTTTTATATTATTATTTGAAGGTTTGAAAGTTTAGTTTAGGTTTCATTTTTTTTATTTTTTTTATTTTGGTTAAGTTTGTTTACTATTTTATTTAGGTTTTATTAGTTTAGTTTAGTTTAGTTTAAGATTGGTTTAGGGTGGAGTGGAGGTATGGTTATAGGGTCAGGGAGGGTCAGGGTAGTAAGGTTTGGTAGGAGTTTAGTAGGGTCATTGGTTTAGGTGTAGGTTATAGTCAGCCTCAGGTTTTGGGTTTAGGGTTTATGGTTAGTAGGGAAGAGGATTTTAGTTTAGGGTTTGGGTGGGGTTTATTTTATTATAGGGTTTATTAGGGTTTATTTATTAGGTGTGAGTCAGGATTAGGTTAGGGAGGTTTAGTGTAGGGTCTTAGAGTAGGTTTATTTAGATTTAGTTTATTTGATTTTAGTTTATTGTTTAAAATTTAGGTTTATTTTTATTTTATAATTTATTTATTTAGGTTTATTTATTTAGTTTAGGTTTTCATTTTAGTTTATTTCTAGGTTTAGGTTTAGGTTTATCTTTATTTTAGTTTAGTTTTATTTATTTTATTTTTGGTTTAGGTTTTATTCTTTATTTAGGTCCAGTTTAGATTTTTATTATATTTTAGGTTTAGGTTTAGGTTTTAGTTTATTTTATTTTTAGGTTTTATTTTTAGTTTAGGTTTAGGTTTACCTTAGTGTATTTTATTATTTAGTTTAGGGATTATGTTTAGTATATTAGGTTTAAGGTTTTATTTTAGTTTAGGTTTTTGGATTTATTTTAGGTTTTTAGGGTTTAGGTTTAGGTTTAAGTTTGGTGGGGTATAATTTTATTTTAGTGTTATAGGTTTTAGGGTTTTAGGGTAGGGTTTATGGATTTAAGGAGGCTTTATGTTTAGGGTTTAGTTTTAGGGTTTTATTTTGGGTTTAAGATTTAGGTTAGAGTTTTTTTTGTTTTATTTTATTTATCTTATATTTTTAAATTAAGTAAACCCGATAGTTTAGGTTTATTTTAGTTTATTTTTTATTTTTATTTAGGTTTTATTTTTATTTTTATTAAGTTAAGTTTACTTATTTTAGTTTAAGATTTTTAGTTTATATTATTTTTTAGGTTTAGGTTTAGGTTTGTTTTTTAGTTTAGTTTTGTTTTTATTTTATTTTTAAGGTTTAGGGTTTCTTTTTTTTTTTTAGTTTTAGGTTTAGGTTTTTATTTTATTTTTTAGGTTTAGGTTTTAGGTTTTTATTTTAGGTTTATTTTTATGTTTTATTTTTTTGTTTAGGTTTATTTTTAGTTTATTTTATTTTATTTAGTTTTTAGGTTTAGGTTTAGGTTTAGATTATTTAAGTTTAGGTTTAGGTTTTATTTATTTTAGTTTATTTTATTTTATTACGCTTAGGTTTATTTTATTTTGTTTTATATTTTTTATTATAGGTTTAGGTTTTTTTAATTTTATTTTAGATTTTAGTTTTATTTATTTTGGTTTCATTTTAGGTTTATTTTAGGTTTAGGTTTTATTTTATTTTATTTTATTTTAGGTTTATTTTATTTTATTTCGTTCATTTTTATTTTATTTTAGGTTTATTATTCTTAGGTTTATTTTATTTTTTTAGTTTAGTTTAGGTTTTTATTTATTTTATGTTTGCTTTTATATTATTTTATTTGAAGGTTTTGAGTCAAAGTTTAGTTTAGGTTTTCATTTTTTATTTTTATTTTGGAAGGATTTATATTTTATTTTAGGTATTTAGGAGTTTTTTTAAGATTTGTGGTTTTTAAGGTTGGAGTGGTTTGGTAGTACAGGTTAGGTTTGGGTAGGGTTTAGGGAGGTTTTTTAGAGCAGTGGGTGGGTCAGTGGGTTAAAGGAGCATGGTTGGGCCTCAGGTTTAGGGTTTTAGGTAGGTAGTTTAGGGTTGGAAAGGGTTTAGAGGATTTCAAGAGTTTAGGAGGGTAGGGATGGTTTATTTTTATTTAAGTTTGTGATTTGGTAGGGTGTGGGTTGTAGGTGGGTTGAGTTTAGGATTAGTGTAGGGCCTGGGGTTTAGTGGTGTTTAGGGTTTTCTTAGCAGGTTTTATTTAGTTTATTTAGTTTATTTTGATTTTAATTTATTGTAAATTTAGGTTTATTTTATTTTATTTTAATTTATTATTTAGGTTTATTTATTTTAGTTTATTTTCTAGGTTTAGGTTTAAGTTTATCTTTATTTTCTAGTTTAGTTTTATTTTTATTTTATTTTTTTGGTCTAGGTTTTATTCTTTATTTGTAGGTCTAGGTTTAGGTTTTTATTATATTTTTTAAGGTTTAGGTTTTAGGTTTTTTAGTTTGGTTTATTTTTGGTTTTATTTTTTAGTTTAGGTTTAGGTTTACTCTTATTTTATTTTATTTAGTTTAGGGATTATGTTTAGTATATTTTAGGTTTACGTAGGTTTTATTTAGTATAGGTTTAGGTTTTTGATTTTAGGGTTTAGGTTTGGGCAGGGTTTAAGGTTTAGGGTTTAAGTTTTAAGGTTTGGGGTTTAGAATTTAGGGTTTAGTGTTATAGGTTTAGGGTTTGTTTTTAGTCATGGATTTATGGAGGCTTTATGTTTAGGGTTTAGGGTTTAGGGTTTAGGGTTTAGGGTTTAAGATTTAAGGTTTGAGTTTTTTTTATTTTTTATTTTTTATTCTTATATTTTAAATTAAGTAAACCGATGTTTAGGTTTATTTAGTTTATTTGATTCTTTTATTTTATTTAGGTTTATTTTTATTTTTATTTATAAGTTATTTTATTTTAGTTTTAAGATTTTAGTTTATATTATTTTTAGGTTTATTAGTTTGTTTTTTAGTTTAGTTTTGTTTTTATTTTATTTTTAAGGTTTAGGGTTTCTTTTTTTTTTTTAGTTTTAGGTTTAGGTTTTTATTTTATTTTTTAGGTTTAGGTTTTAGGTTTTTATTTTAGGTTTATTTTTAGGTTTTATTTTTTAGTTTAGGTTTAGGTTTATTTCTAGTTTATTTTATTTTATTTAGTTTATGTTTAGGTTTAGGTTTAGATTATTTTAGGTTTAGGTTTAGGTTTTATTTATTTTAGTTTATTTTATTTTAGCTTACATTTAGGTTTATTTTATTTTGTTTATATTTTTTATTATAGGTTTAGGTTTTTTTTTTAATTTAGGGTTTAGATTTTAGTTTTTATTTATTTTTTGGTTTCATTTTTAGGTTTATTTTTTAGGTTTAGGTTTTTATTTTGTTTTATTTTATTTTAGGTTTATTTTAGTTTTATTTTATGTTTCATTTTTATTTTATTTAGGTTTATTATTCTTAGGTTTATTTTATTTTTTAGTTTAGTTTAGGTTTTTATTTATTTTATGTTTGCTTTTATATTATTTTATTTGAATGTTTTGAGTCAAATTTTAGTTTTGGTTTTCATTTTTTTATTTTTTTTATTTTATTTAGTTTGTTACCATTTATTTAGGTTTTAGTTAGTTTAGTTTAGGTTTTAAGATTTGGGTGGGTTTGGGTAGGTAGGGTTTAGGGCTGGTTTGATTAAGGTTGGGCTCAGTTTGGTAGTGGTAAGGTATCAGAGCAGGTTTATTTATTTAGGGTTGGTTTAGGGTTTTAAGTGGGTTTTAGGTCAGGGTAGGTCATTAGTTTAGCCCAGGATTTAAGTTTAGGTTTATTCAGGGTCAGGTCAGGTTGGGAGGGTTTGGTTTAGGATTTAGTCAGGCAAGGGCCATATTTAGGTTTAGTGTGGTTTTTTAGGTTTAGGATTAGTGTTTAGTCAGTTTAGGGTTAAGTTTAGGGTTTTAAATCAAGCAAACCCAGGTTTGGTTTATTTATTTATTTATTTATATATTTATAGGTTTATTTTATTTTATTTATAGTTTATTTTATTTTATATTTATTTTTAGTTTAGTTTTTGTATTTTAGTTTATTTTTTAGGTTTAGGTTTTGGTTTATGTTTATTTTAGTTTAGTTTTATTTTATTTTCTTTTAGGTTTTATTTTCTTATAGTTTAGGTTTGGTTTATATTTTTATTTTAGGTTTTAAGTTTTTATTTTAGGTTTTGTTTAGATTTTAATTTTAGTTTATTTTATTTTATTTTATTTAGGGTTTAGTTTATTTTATTTTTTAGGTTTTATTTTAATCATTTTAGTTTAGTTTATTTATTATAGGTTTAGGTTTATTTTATTTTATTTATTTTAGGTTTGGGTTTTATTTAGTTTTTAGGTTTTATTTTAGGCTTCTAGTTTTGGGTTTGGGTATGTTTTTTTAATGTTTTATGGTTTTTTAGGGAAGGTTTGTGGCTCAGTTTAGGTTTGGGGTTTTAGGTTTAGTTTTGTGGTTTATGGTTTGGCTCAGGGTTTAGGTTTTAGGGTTTGGTGGTCAGTTAGGTTTAATGTTTAGCTTTATTTCAGCTTTTTAGGTCATTAACATTTTGGGTTTTAGGTTTTTAGTGTTTAATTCAGAACAGTTTAGGTTTATTTGGTTTGAACCCAGTGCCTAGCTCATTATATCTTATAACCCATTAGGTATTTTATTTAGTTTTATTATTATTTAGTTTTTTTTATTTTATATTTTATTTTAGTTTCAGTTTAAGTTTATTTTACTTTAGTTTTATTTTATTTTGTTTTTTTAGTTTAGGTTTTATTTTATATTTCTTTAGGTCATTTTAGGTTTTTTATTTTATTTTTTATTTATGTTTCTTGGTTTTATTTTAGGTTTATTTTGCTTATTTTATTTTATTTATTTTAGTTTCTTTATTTTATTTTAATTTAGGTTTTTTTTATTTTATTTAAGTTTATTTATTAGTTTATTTAGATTTATTTTGGTTTATTTTATTTTGGTTTATTTTTTTTATTTTATATTTTTTTAAATCATAATTTTAGGTTTATTTTGAGGTTTAGTTTCTTTACTTTTTTATTTTATTTTACATTTTATTTTATTTTATTTTACATTTTTATTTTATTTTTATTTAGTATTTTATTTTAGTTTATTTTAGGTTTATTTTATTTTTATTATTATTACATATTATTTATTTTTTAGTCAGTTTAGGTTTTAGGTTTTATTTTAATTTTTATTTTTATTTTATTTTTAGATTTTAAATTATTTTCTTTTTTTATTTATTTAGTTTAGGTTTTAGGTTTAGTTTGTGGGGTTTCATGTTTGGCTTGTTTTTGTGGTTAGGTTTGGCTTAGTGGTTCAGGTTTAGGTTTTGTGGTTTATGGTTTATGGCCTAGGTCAGGTCAGTGGTAGGTTTAGTGGTTTAGGTATTTTAGATTTAGGGTTAGGGTTTAGTTTAAGTTTTAATTTAGATTTAGGTTTTGATTTTTTTAATAAAGATTCAACATTTCTTCTTTTATTTCATCAACCAAGCAACACACCAAGTTTTCTAAGTCACAAGCGATGACATAGATAAAAAATGAGCACACATAGAGCAAATCAGAAACCCTAGACAGCTACAACCATCTCTACTGTAATGACACAGCCCATAAGCATCGATTGTCGTTTCTTCATAAATCCTAGATAGCTAACCACCACATCCTGAGTAAGGATTCACCATCGATCTGATCTCCCTCCACCAACACCACGCTTTAACCTTCATTGCTCCTCCTACCTCAAAACTACCACTCACCACCACCTCGACATATCCACTAGCACCTCCATCCCCCCACCACAATGATAATCGCTCCACCTTCACCTCCATCGCTAAATCTGAGCCAAGTTGATGGTGATGTTCTGCCATTAAGGTTCTCCTATTCTTATGGGTTTAGGTTTAGAAGGTTATTTAGGGTTTAGTTTACTTTAATTTATTTATTACTATTTGCTTAGGTTTAGGGTTTAGTGGTGTGGTTTTTAGGGCTGCTTTTTAGTAGGGTCATGGTTTGGTTTAGGTGTGGTTAGATTTAGTTTGTGTCAGTTTTTGGTTTAGGGTTAGATTTAGTTATTTTTTTTTTTTTTATAAAAAATTAAGTAAACCGATAGTTTATTTTATTTCTTATTTTTATTTTATTTATTTTATTTTATTTTTTATTTTTATTTAGGTTTATTTTTTTATTTATTTTATTTGTTTTTTTATTTTATCTTTTAAGTTTTTATTTTATTTTTAGGTTTAAGTTATTTTAAGTTTATTTTATTTTATTTTATTTTTATTTATTTTAGGTTTATTTTATCTTTTATTTTAGGTTTATATATTTTATTTTATTAGAGGATTTTAGGTTTATCTATTTTATCTTTAGTTTATTTATTATTTATTTTAGTTGATTAGATTATTTTATTTTCTTTATTATTTTATTTTAGATTTAGTTTTTTTTTTTGGTTTAATTTTTTATTTATTTTAGCTTTTTAGTTTAGGTTTTATTTAGTTTTAATTTATTTTTATTTTATGTTTAGTTTTATTTTATTTAAGTTTTTTTATTCCATATTTATTTTATTTTTAGTTTATTTAAGTTTTTTTATTTATTTTAGTTTATTTTATTTTATTTTAGGTTTATTTTATTTATTTTTTTTATTCTCATTTAGGTTTTTTTATATATTTATTTTTTAGGTTTTATTTAGTCAGCTTCAGTTTTTAGGTTTTAGCTAGTTTGTGGTTAGTATAAAGATTCATTAGGCCAGGTTTGTTTTGTGCAGTGTCAGTTTGGCTCAGTGCTCAGGTTTAGTGGCTTAGGTTTAGTTTTGTGATTTAGGGTTTTAGATTTATTGTTTTTAAAAAAAATTATGTAAACTGAGTTAGTTTATTTAGTTTATTTTGCTTTTATTTTATTTATGTTTATTTTTTATTTTATTTATTGATTTTATTTATTTATTTATTTATTTTTTTTATTAGTTTATTTTTTTAGGTTTAGTTTAGGTTTTTTATTTTAACTGAGTTTTATTTTTTTATTTTATTTTAGTTTAATTTTTATTTTTAGCCTAGTTTATTTTATTTTTTTTTTTTTAGGTTTTGTTTTATTTTAGGCATTTTATGTTTTATTATTTTAGTTAGGTTTATTTTGTTTATTTTATTTTATTTTATTTTAGCTTTAGTTTATTTTGGTTTATTTTTTATTTTAGTTTTTATCTTAGTTTTTTATTTTGATCATTTTGGTATTTTGTTAAGTTTATTTATTTTTTATTTTATTTTATCTATATTTATTTTTATCTTTAGTTTATCTTATTTAGGTTTTATCTTTAGTAGTTAAATTTTATATTCATTTTAGTTTAGTTTATTTTATCTTATCTCTTAGGCCTAGCCAGTCCCAGTCTAGTTATGATCTTTCTTAATCATATCATTTGGTCCAGGTTTTTTTTATCTTTAATCTAGGTCATTTAGCTCAGCTCTGTGCCTTTACTTTGGTCAGGTCATGGCTCAGTGCTCAGTTTGGGTTGGGCCTAGGGCTCAGGGCCAGCTTGGGGCCTGGTGGCTCAGAGTTTAGGGCAGTGGCTCAGCCTGTGGATGGGTCAGTGGTCAGGGGTCCATTTAAGATTTAGGATTTTGCCCAGGTGTTTTTAGGTTTGTGGTAGGATTTAGGTTTAGGTTTTAGGTTTAGTTAGTGTTATGTTTATGGTTTAGGGTTTAGGGTTAATGTATAGGTTTAGATTAGGCATTTTTTATTATTTTTATTTTCTTATTTTTTTAGGTCAAGGTTTATGGTTTAGGGTTTGGTTTTGGTTTAGGTTTTAGTTTAGGGTTTAAGGTTTTTAGTTTTTTTTAAGAGAGAACAAATTCAAATTCAAAATTTCTTCTTCTCAATTTCATCAACCAGGTAACACACCAAGTTCTCTAGGACACATGCGACGATAGAGATCAAAAATGAGCACGCATAGAGCAAATCAAAAATTCTAGATAAGTAGAACTGTTTTATCAGAAGACATAGTTCCATACAAGATCGATCACCATTCTTCGCTTTCTAGTTCCAAAACCACCCCTTTCTCGAGTTGTGAGATCCATCATCATATCCCCAATCTCTCCCTTCGCCACCACCATCATGTAACCTCCATCGCCCTCCTCTATATACCAACCATTGCTCGCACACCACCTCCATATCCACCAGCACCTCCAGATCCCCCAGCACCACTACGATAACTACCTCCTTTGTCTCCACCTCCATTGCTAGGTCTAGACTGAGGCTAGTTGACGATAATGTTCCTGATGTCAAAGTTCTGCCCATTCTTAAGGTTTAGGTTTAAGTTTAGGTTTATTTGGTTTTTGGGTTTGGGTTTATTTTATAATTTATTTAGTTACTGATTTAGGTTTTGGGTTCTGGGTTTACTTTGAGATTTAGGGTTTAGGGTTTAGGATTGGGGTTTAAGATTGGGTTTAGGGTTTGTGTTTGTGTCAGGTTGTGAATGGGGCCAGGTTTTGGTTTATGCAGGGTTAGTGGTTTGTTTTTTAGTGTGGTTTAGGGTTGTAGGTTTAGGATTTAGGTTTAGGTTTAGATTTAGGTTTATGTTTTTTAAATCAAGTAAACCAGGTTTAGATTTATTTAGTATATTTTCTTATTTTTGTTTATTTTAGTTTACTCTTATTTATTTTCATCTTATTTAGGTTTATTTTTAATTCTTTAGTTTATTTATTTTAAGTTTATGTATTTAAGTTTATTTTTAGTTTTAGTTTTAAGCTCATTTAGTCTAGTTTTATTTTTATTTTATTTTAGGTTTAGTTTATTTTTTTATTTTTCAGTTTAGATTTTTATTTTATTTTTTAGGTTTAGTTTTAATTTTTTTATTTTAGGTATTTGAGGTTTTATTTTAGTTTAGATTTAGGTTTATTTTAGTTTATTTATTTTTTATTTAGTTTAGGTTTAAATATGTTTAGTTTATTTGGTTTAGTTTATTTTATTTTATATTTATTTTCTTTATTTTGTTTAGGTTTTATAGTTTTATTTTATTTTTTATTTTATTTTATGTTTTATTTTATGTTTAGTTTCTTTGTTTATTTTTATTTTATTTTAGGTTTATTTATTTTAATTTTAAGTTTAGTTTTTTTATTTAGGTTTTTATCAGTTTTTATCTTATTTTTTATTTTATGTTTTATTTATCTTTATCTTAGTTCTTTAGCCTAGCTATCTTTATCTATACTGGTCTTTTTTATCTATTTTATCTTTACATTAACTAGCCCAGGCTCAGGGCCTCAGGCTCTTGCCTAGGGTCCATGGCCCAGGCCCATTCAGGCCTCAAGGCCTGCCCAGTGGCTCAGCCCCAGGTCAGGTCCATGCACCCAGATCCTGGCCCAGTGGCCCAGGGCTCAGCCTGTGGCCTCAGGGCTCAGGCTCATGGCTAGGGCCTGGACTCCAGGGCCCAGGGTCAGTGAGCTCTGGCTCAGGGCCCACGCCTGGTCAAGAGCTCAGTGGCCCAGTGGCCTGCTGCCCAGCCATTCTCAGACAGTGGTCAGGGTCAGGCCTAGGGCCTTTCAGATCTTGGCCCAGGGTTTAGGGTCAGCCTGGGCCCAGTCTCAGGTCAGCCTTTCAGATCTTGGGTCAGGGCCTGTGTCATGACTATGGCTCAGTATTCAGTGGGTTTTATAAATCAAGCAAACCCAGGTAGTTTTCATTTAGTTTTTTATTTATTTTAGTTTATATTTTTTTATTTAGGTTTATTTTATTTTATTTAGTTTAATTAAATTATTTTAGTATTTTATCTTATATTTTATCTAGTTTATTTTTAGGTTTTTATTTTTATTTTTTTATTTATTTATTTTTTTTAACATTAGGTTTATTTTAGGTTTGTTTAGGTTTTATTTTATTTTAGGTGGGTTTTAGGTTTCATTTTAGGTTTATTTTAGGTTTTACTTTTTTAGTTTAGGTTTAAGTTTTTTTTTATTTTATTATTTCTTTTGTTTAGGGTTTAGGTTTAGTTTATTTTAGGATTAGGTTTAGGTTTTATTTTAGTTTAGTTTATTTTAGTTTAGGTTCGTGTTTATTTTATTTTGTTTGTTTTAGTTTTAGGTTTCTTTAGTTTAGGGAAAGGCTCAGCTCACTTATAAAAAAAGGCAACCAAAATTTGTGAGCATCTAAACTTCAAAAGAAGGGTTACAATACAAAAAAAGGGCTACCAACCAATATAAGAGATGAAAAAATCATCCTAGCCATCATTGCCAACAAACCTCACAAGTGCACCCAACTAAATAGCCACCAATAGTAGAACAGAAAGCAACCAGCTAGAAGAAATGAAGCAAAAGGGAAAGTCAACAACACAACCAGAAAAAAGACCAAAAAACTAATGAGAGTAACTATAAAACCAACAAAGAAACATGTAGAACATAAAAGGGAGCAACAAACAACCAAAGAAAGGAAGCCAGCAAACCAAAAAGGAGTGAAACAAAAATAGAGGGATAGAAGAAGAAAAAACCCCCAAGGGAAAGGAGGCAACAACAATGTAATAGAATACCAAAGAGAAGCACCCAACAAAGAAAGTAAGAGAAGCCACCAACAGAGAAGGAGAAAAAGAAACTAAGTAACTACATAAGGAAAACCATCTTTATCTAAGTTAGAAAGGCCTCTTAATTACTTAGAATAATATCATTGATAAACAATGTAAAATCATAGGTTGCTCGCTAAGCCTAAAAAATCAGCATAAGGATTGCCTTCCTCAAAATATGAGTCATTTTAAATGAAAGTTTAGAAATAATGGCTTACATAATCATAATTAAATAGAAAGGCTCAGTATTACCCTTGTGATTAGAATTGATCATAACAACAACCATCTCAAAGATCGATTCCAACCAAATAGTAAGAAAATTTCTATCCAAACAAAGCTTAAGAGCATAAATAGCCATCAATTCATCCATAATAAGTATAGAGAGAGGAGTGGAAAAAGCCAAGATAATATTCCCAAGACTATTTTGAAAAATACCACCACAACTAGACTTGTTGCAAAGAGCCATCAATATTAATTTTAATACAACAATTAAGAGGCTTAATCTAGTCAATGATTTTATAAATAAGAGGTGAGTCACAATAAGGAAACTTGATACCCAACTTAGAGGAAACAAACTTGCAACCTCTATAATTAGTACCACTAAGAAGAGTCTTATGTAAAGAAAAATCTTATCTTTAGTCTTCGCAATAATCCTCTTATGATTCATAGCACATTACGATGCTTAACATCATTTCTCCAAGCCAAATAAACCAAATCAAAGTAAAAGCCACCACAATTTTGATATGCCCTTGATAGTATTTAGAAAATAAGAGTTAAGAAGTTGCATTAAAGAAAGCTTACCGTTAAAACAACTTAAATTAAATAACTCTTCATACTAACCCCAAACTTTAGAGGTAATGGCACCATTAACAAAAACATGACTAACATTCTCAATATGAAAGCTACACATGCATTTAGAATGAAGATAAAAGCCTTTATCCAAAAGTAAAGAATCAACAAATAAAAAAACCCTTAAAATCCTCCAAATAAGAATCAAATAAGAGGTAGGAAAAATATTATTCCAAATTTTAAGAAAGACAAGAGAAGAGGGTTTATTAACTCTAATATGGTGCCAAGTATCTTCAAGGGAAAATCACCATTACCAAAAATGTTGTAAAGAGCTTGATCCAAAATAGTACCATCAATAATAATATTGGTGATATTATTACAAATGGATTCAAAAATCAAATCATTTAAGAGAGAGTGATTCCAATCACCATTTAAAAAAAAGATTAACTTTTAAAAAAGAAGTTAAACGAGTATTAAGTATAGAATCAATAGAATAAACCCCATCCGCTTATCTTGCCAAAAAAAGGAAGATCCACCATTGATACCCAAGAAAATGAGAGGTTCTGCAAGCCATTTAACATCACAAAGGCTTTCCAAGCAATAGAATCACCATATTTATAGTTACAAATTAAGGATGCTTACCATTGTAATATTTGAAATTCATAAAATTAGCCCAAAGACTAACATTCTTCCAAAAAATTCCATGATAGTTTATAGAAAAACATTGGTGGAATCCATCAAGGCATGAACCAATACCACCTTCAAATAAAGTACCACACATGCCGCAAAGAAGCCCAATGAAGCCTTTTGGTCGAATGCTAAGAACCCCAAAAAAACTTATTAAAATTTATTAAAATGTCATTCAATTAATAATAACAAGGAAGTAGAACAATATTAAGCAACAAAATAAAGGAAGAGAGTAAATAATACTTTTAATAATAATTAATCTATCACCAAAAGATAAAAAAATGAAATTCAAGGGTAGAAACTTTATTCAATATTTTGATAACCTCATCAAAGAGATGAGATCTCTAGACAACAATATAAAGGAGAGCCTAAACATTTGATAGGAAGACATTGAAGAGAAAACTAGTAATATCCTTTATTTTGTTGATTTTATGAGAAGATATAGAAATAGAAGAGATAAATTAGTAGGGTTTAGGTTTAAAGTTTTTTTAATTAAGTAAACTAGTAGCATACATTTATTTAGTTTATTTAATTTTATATTTTATTTAGTTTTTTTATTTTCATTTGGCTTAGTTTCTTTATTTTATGTTTATTTATTTTAGTTTAGGTTTTTATTTTAGTTTATTTTAGTTTAACTTTAGTTTATGTTTATTTACTCATTTTTATTTTATTTATATAAGTTTTATTATTTATTTTAGTTTGTAGGTTATTTTTATTTTATTATAGGTTTTAGGTTTTATTTTAAGTTTATTTTTAGGTTTTATTTTTGGTTTAGTTTAGGTTTATTTTAGTTTATTTTATTTTTATTTAGTTTAAGTTTAGGTTTAGTTTAGGTTTAGTTTATTTTAGGTTTATATTTTAGTTTTATTTATTTTAGTTTAGTTTAGGTTTTATTTTTTATTTATTTTATGTTTTACTTTGGTTTATTTTTTAGGTTTAGGTTTTTATTTATTTTTTATTTTTTTATTTGAGGTTTATTTATTTTTATTTTTCATTTATTTTTTATTTTATTTAGGTTTTCTATTCTTAAGTTTATTTTATTATTTTGTTTAGTTTAGGATTTTGTTTAATTTAATTTAGTTTTTTTATATTTTATTTTACTAGTTTAGGTTTTAGTTTAGTTTTATTTATTTATTTTAATTAGGTTTAGGATTTTATTTTATTTAACTTTATGTTTAAGTTTAGTTTTAGTTTTGATTTTATTTATTTTATTTTATTATTTAATTAGGGTTTTATTTATTTATTTTCTTTTTTTATTTATTTAGCTTGCCAGTTTGGTTTTTAATTTTAGTGCTGGGTTTGTAGTAGGTTTGGCTCAGGCTCAGTGGCCAGAGTTTATAGTGGTATGTCAGTGTTCAGTTTAGTTTTAGTTTGTGTGGTCTGTTAACCAGTGTACTGTTTAGTGGCTCCAGGATTTAGTGGCAAAGATCAGTTTTGTGGTTTGTGGTTTTGTGGTTTAGATTTTGGGCTCAGGCTGGTTAGTTTTGTGGCTAGTTTAAAGCTCAGGGTTTAAGATTTGTGGCTCAGTGGGATTTTTTTAAAAGAACCAAGAGACCAGGTTTTAGTTTATTTAGTTTATTATTTATTTATTTATTTTTTTTTATTTTATATTCTTTATTTAGTTTAGATTATTTATTTTAGGTTTATTTATTTATTTTAGTTTATTTTTTTGTGTTTAGGATTATGTTTATTTTTAGTTTAGTTTATTTTAGGTTTAAGATTATTTTTTTATTTTAGGTTTATCTTAGGTTTTATTTTTATTTTTTTTACATTTTATTTTAGGTTAATTTTGATTTTATTTTTTAGTTTAAGTTTCTTTATTTTTTGTTTATTTTATTTTATTTTACTAGTTTAGTTTGGTTTATTTTTTTGGTTTAGTTCAAGTTTTATTTATTTTAGTTTAGTTTATTTTATTTTAGTTTAGTTTATTTTTTTTATTTTAGGTTTAGGTTTTTTTTAGTTTAGTTTAAGTTTTATTTTTATTATTTTTAGTTTTATTATTAGTTTATTTTTTAGTTTAAGTTTTTATTTATTTTTATTTTATTTTATTTTTATTTTATTTTAATTATTTCATTTTTATTTTATTTAGTTTTATTTTTTAAGTTTATTTAATTTTATTGAGGTTTTTTATTTATTTTATTTTGGTTTAGCATTTTTTTATTTTTATTTTCATTTTATTTTAGTTGGTTTTATTTATTTTATTTAGGTTTTAGTTTTTATTTATTTTATTTTTAGGTTTTATTTTATTTTAGTTTTAGTTTTAGGTTTTTTTAAGGTTTTAGGTCAGGGCCTAGGGTTTGAGCTTGTGTTTCTGGGGGTCATGGTCAGTTTTGGCCAGGGTTTGTGGTAGTTTAGTCAGGTTAGTTTAGGGTTTAGGAGGATTATTTTTAAAAAAAATATTTTATATTTGATTGTTTATTTTATTTTATTTATTTTAATTCTTTATGTTTTATTTATTTTAGCCTTTTAATTTAACTTTGTGCCTAGGTTTTACATCTTTTAGTTTATTTTTTATGTTTTAGTTTAGTTTATATTTATTTTATTTTATTATTTAATTAGTCAGTTTAAGTTTTTTTAGTTTAGGTCTTATTTTATTATTTAGTTTATGTTTATTTTATTTTTGTTTATTTTTTTAGTTTTGTTAACCTAGGTTTAGTTTTATTTTTATTTATTTTAGGTTTAGATTTTTTTATTTTATTTTAGGTTTATTTTATTTTATTTACTTTATTTTATTTTATTAAGTTTATATTTAGTTTATTATTTATTTAGGTTTATTTATTTTATTTTAATTTAGTTTTTTTATTTTATTTTTAGGTAGCATTTAGGTTTAGATGTTTATTTATTTATTTATTTTATTTGGATTTATTTTTTTTTTAGTGATTAGCTATGTTGGAGGGTGGAGTGGCTAGGGTAGGTCAGTGGTTAGTTGTGGCCCAAAGTTTAGTGGCTCAGTGGAAGGTAGTGTTAGATTTAGGTGTGTATTAGAGCCTAGGGTTAGTGTATTTTGGTTTAGGGTTAGAGTTAGTTTTAATTTTTAATTTTATTTTAAATTAATCAAACCCAGAGTTTATGTTTATTTTAGTTTTTTTTTTTTACTTTTATTTTATTTAGGCTTATTTTATTTAATTTTATTTATTTATTTTAGTTTATTTAATTTATAGCTTTTATTTTAATATTTTTTTTAAGTTTAGTTTTTAGCCTAGTTTATTTTTCTTTTAGTTTTATTTTATTTATTTTTTTAGGTTTGTTTTATTTTATTTTTTTAGTTTAGTTTGTATTTTATTTTTAGGTTTAGGTTTTAGGTTTTATTTTGGTTAATTTTTTTTCTTTTTTTAGTTCTCTGCTTAGGTTTATTTTAGTTTATTTTATTTTATTTAGTTAGTTTAGGTTTAGGTTTAGTTTAGTTTATTTTAGATTAAAGCTGTTTTATATTTTAGTTTAGTTTATTTAGTTTAGGTTTAGTTTAGTTATTTTATTTTTTATTTAGTTTTATTTTATTTTATTTTATCTTAAGTTTATTTTATTTTACTTCATTTAGTTTTATTTTATTTTAGTTTTATCCATGTTTATTTTATTTATCAGATCAGTTTATTTATTATTTTATATTTTATTAGCTTTATCTTTATTCCTCAGTAAGTCAGGCCTAATTTTATCTATCTTTATATCTATTCATCCAGCTCAGGCCTTATATTTATCTTTATCTTTTGGCCTTTACCTAGCCTCAGCCCAAGCCCAGGCCTTGGCCAGCCCAGGGCCTAGTGGCCCATCCAGTGGTCAGGCTTGGCCAGGGTGGCCTCAAGCCCAGTGGCTCAGTGATCAGCCCAGTCCTCATGGCCTGTGGCTGTGATCAGGGCCCAGGGCCTAGGGTCCACCAGTACAGGTCAGCTGTGGCCTGGGGCCTGGTCTGCGGCTCTAGCTCTGTGGCCCAGGGCCTGTGTGGGCCTCAGCCCAGTGGGGCTTAGCCCAGGCCTGTGGCTGGCTCAGTATCTGTATTCAGGTCTGTGCCCAGTGCTAGGGCTTGGGCCCATGGCTCCCAGTTCAGGGCTGGGGTTTAGGTGGGTTTAGGGTTTGGTTAGGGTTGGTTGGCTTGGGTTTAGTTTGAGTGTTTAGGTTTTTTTTGTGAAATTAGGAAATTTTATTTCCACAAAGAAAAGGTACAAAGTCCTTAGAGGGGGCAAATCTCTAAGCTAATGCTCAAAGAGCTACAAAAAGTCCTAAGGAGATAAGCCCCCTAGTTAATAGAATAGATAAAGAAAGGAAGCTAATAAAAAAAGAAACAGAGATCCACAAAAAATAATCCTTGAAAAATAAACTTCCTCTCTATGAAACCATCCAATCCAGAAGAAAGTCTCCCAACCACTGTAGATCTCACAAGCTTGAAAAGGATTAGTATAGATAATGAAATAGTTAATTAAGCATAAAATATAAGAGCAGATAGAAGTAAAAGATGAAAAAAAAGGCTTAGCTTAATTCATCTTAGCAAAGATCATATGTAAGCATCCAAACTTCAAGTGAAGGGTTACAAATACATATACCACCCAAAAAAAGAAGGAGTGGAAGCATCATGGCCATCATTGCCAACATACCTCTTGTAGTTCCTTTATCCAATGACGATCATCGCACAAACCGCATAAACTTCAAACAAGAAATGTAGCCACAAAACCCATCATATATTAAACTCAAGAGCAGATAAGGAGGTAACCCATCGAAAGCCTTAGGGGAGCACCACCAAAGCCACCACCAAGAATTTCTAACACTAGAGCAAACCTCACAATAAAGGAAATAGGACTAAGCAGACCAAACAAAGGCAAAAGGAGGACCATAATTGGTAAGGTCCTTCATTAAAAAACATGCCAAGATCCATAAACGACAATAATATCCATTAATGTAAGACTAACATCAAGAATGATAGGAAGCAAGGCAACCAACAAAATAGAAAGTAAAGGTTCAACCACAATCCAAAAAATAAAAAAAATCCCAGTAGACACTAGAAGAGAAGAATGGAAAAGTAAACAACTGGATCCATACATAGACTTGACAAGATCAAAAAATTATAACAAAGTAAATACTTTAAACTCAACTAGCTAGAGCACCCAATCCAAGCAACCAAGAAGGTACCACCCCATGAGCCACCAAGATAGCCAAGGATTCAAATCATTAGACTTAGAACCATCGATGAAAGACAAAAGAGTCATCCATTTAAAAAATATTGAAAAATCCCAAGAAAAAGCCATAGACAAGACCACCAATCCCAATCTAAAGACATGAGAATCTAGTTAAAATAGATAGACTAAAAAAGGTAAAACCTTTATGTTCAAAAAATAATAACAAATAGACAAACGAAACAAGAATCCCAATAGGAAAAACATCACCAAATCCAAAAAAACATCCAACCAAGAGTTAGCCACCTTCCGTAGAATACAATTAAAAATATAACATCTATTACAGAGGCACCCAATAATTAGATAATATAGTAAACCTGAAATAGCCAACCTTATGCTTATCCAGAGTAGCACTAAAGAAAGGATAGATAGTCAAAGGAAAATAGCTCTCCAAGCTATAACCAAAGGACAAAGAGCCCTCAAAGTCACATAACTCCTCTTGTTGAGCAAAACAACAACACAAATTTATCAATGCCCACCTTCGATGAGTAAATCCCATCCAAGAGGGCCACACCCCAAATAGCACCAAGAAAATCCTTAAGGATAGAACAAGTGGGAAGGATGAGACCCAAGAGAGAAAGGACAACCAAAAACAACTAAAAACCATCCCCAAGAAACAACAAGGAGACAAACATCCAACCATACAGAAGGTCACAAAAATAGCATGAGTAACACCTGAAAGGAAAACTACCCCATGCAACAATAACAAACAACCAACCAGAAAATACAAAGAAAAAAAAAGGCTATAGAGAGATCCAACCAAAAAGAGAACCACACCAATAAACAACAAAGTGACTCAACCCTCCATCAGAAGCAAACACCTCTACTGATGGAAAAGAAAAGCAAACCAAATAAAAAAATATAGAAAATTCCAAAGAATGGAAGGATAGCCCAACCCATCCAAAGAATGGGAAAAACCAAATAGAAAATAAAAGTAGGTTTAGGAGAAGAAATAAACAAAGACCAAACCAGATAAGAGAAAACCAAAATATTCAAAACCAAAAAATAAGTGGGAAAGCCAACCCACTAGAGGAGAAAAGATTAAAATCTTCTAACATAAGGCAAACCATTTTATCTAGATTCACAAGACTCTTAATTGGAAAGGATGTCATCATTAGAAAACATTTGCATAGAAGAAGAAGACTTGGCTCCAAATTGGCAAGAAAGTCAAGACAAGAATTGGCTTCCCTATAAATATGAGAAATATGAAAATATACTTTAAAGAAGCCTAGTATTCTTAAGTAAAGAATACACTAAAGATTACCATGAGCATCAATTCATTAAATCTAGAAAGGAGAGCATCAACTTCAAACCAGATCTTATGAAAACCTTGTCATAAACAAATAGAAATTCCATGATGAAAACCTTTTTCAAAGAAATAACACAACAAGGCTATAAAGGGGCAAAGAAAAGAATAGATAACCTGCCACTATGTTCTCTCAAAATCCCACCATGCCATAATAGCCATTAGAAACTCATCATTGTTAACCTTAATGTAGTGATAATTAGGTTTAATCAATATATATTTTTGGTAGAGAGACATTAGTGAGAGAAGGTTAATCCCAAAATTGAAGGCCATAGACACCTTAAAATTAGAGAAGTAAGAAGATTATCTTGAAAAGAGACATATATTTGTCTCTAGAAATAATAATGATGATAGTTCATAGAATATTACAATGCTTAGCATCATTTCTCCATCCAAATATACCAAAGAATAGTAGAAAACAATTTTAACATGACCCTAAGTATGAGAGAAATAAGTCAAGTTTATATAGAAATGAACCATTAAAATGGAAAGTATTAAAATATTATCATACTATTTCCACACTTTAGAAAAGAATAGGCTACAAAAACATGATCCACCAATGTGATGGCAATAAGCATTTGAGGGAGATGGAAGCATTTTTTTTTTCAAAAGTAGCATCGTGGGATATAATGTTTAATGCACCAAGTTAAAACCAAAAATGAAGTAGCATAAATATTCTAGATTTTAATAAAACCAAGGACTCTTGATATTTAAATTGATGAAGTGCCAAACATCCTTAAAAATAAAATTTAGAAGAAGAATTTTAAAGAGAATTTGGTCAAGTTCGTTAGGGAAAGGACAAATTTTAGGATTTTGTCAACTATCACATTAGGACATATTTAATTGAGCCACATCCTAGTTATTGTGAGTAATTAATGATTAATCTTAAGAACAAGTAATGAGTATTAAGCAAGAATCAATAGCTCTCCCAATTATCTTGCCAAAATCAAGAGGAACCAATTGACACCCAAGAAATTAGTTCTCAACATTCTATTTGATACTAAAAATTTTCTCCACATAGAGAATCCTAGATTTGAAAGCACAAATGAGGATGTTTTCCTAACAATATTTAGCATGCATAAACTTAGATCAAGAACTATGGTTATTTCTAAAATTCCACCACATTCTCAGAAAATATTTAATAATCCTCTAATGTTTTGCAACCCAAGCCACCATCATTATTAGACCATAATGGTTGAACTAGCAATATAATTTTGGTAAGAGCTAGATCCCAAAAAATTTATTAAAAGTCTATTGATCCTTTATAATAGAATGTAGAACAATAGAAATAAGAGATACAAGGTAGAGGACAAATGGTACTTTTGATTAGGTCCACCAAAGGAAAGTAAATTAAACTCAAAGAGGTTATCATTTATTTTAGAATGACTTCATCAAAAGAAGATCTTTTCATTCCTCTATAAAGGAGTAACAAATACTTAATAGGAGAATTTGATGAAAACCCAAAATATTCTAAAACATTGATGGTGAGAAATAGAAGAGCTAGTAATAAAATAACTTTATCAGATTAATATTCAAGCCACTCCCCGCCAAAAGAGTTAAGAAATTACACAACTTTAATATAAAGAGTAAGCAAAAAATATAATGAAATCATCAAGAAAATTAAGGTGAGAAATGGGAAACCCACCAGGTTCAAACACAGAGCATTTTACTAAACACCTACTTAATACATCTAGAAAGATATTCCACAAGAAGAGAAAAGGGCGGAGAGAGGGTCCTTGCCTTAGCCCATGAGAAGAAGAGAAGAAACCATGAACTTCACCATTGAGCAAAGAAAACCAAGAATTCTCAATCCCATTCTTAAAGAAATAAATTGATTAGAGAATCCAAATGAAGCCAAGATTTTATAGGAAAACCCAACCAATATTATTATAAGCTTTGGAAATGTCAAGTTAAAAGTAGTTTTCACAACTTTGGCATTCAAATCATGGATCATTTGGGCTAAATGAACATTACAAATGGATCACCTTCACAAATTTATTGATTGGGAGATAATTTTAAGAAGAAAGATACTCAACCTTAGCCAACATCTTAAAAATAAGTTTGTTAAAAAAAAAAGCAAAGGATAATTGGCCTAAAATCACCCAAATTTTAGTATTGTTCTTTTAGAATTATAATGGAGGTGCTACCAAAATATTTGGGAGAGGTACTACCCTTAAAGAAATCAAGAACAACTTTAACCAAGTCCTTTAATGGTAATCCAAGATGTTTAAAAGAGGGTAGTAAACCATCGTAAGAAATCAGATTCATACTTTGCAAAGTGTCGAATTCATTAAGGCAAGGAAGAAAGCATCTTGTTATCATCATAGAAATGAGATTAGATAACTTGCAAAGAAATCTCATCATAAGGAACAATTTTATTAAGAAGCTTTGTATAAAAGAAATAGTAATCAATAAGCTCTTTTATCTCAACACCAAACACCATCATTAGTTTTAATTTTATGAATGTGATTTAAATTTTTCTTTCTAACCATGGCATGAAAATATTTAGTATTATGATCACCATCGAGATCCATTTCATAGAAGTTTTTCCAATCCTCCATGTCTTGATAACATAACCTATTTTTTTAGCTTGAGCCAACAAATGAATTTTAGAAGGGTCATTAACACATCCAAAACTATAAACATTCTCCATTTCTTTTTTATACACAAAAAGGTTCTTGAAATATGTTATTCCACCAATTAAGGCATTGTTAAGTCTTTAATTGAACCACAATCTCCTCATCCAAAAAATAGAATCAAGATGGATTCACCCCACTAGAAGCAACAACATCCAAAAATCTATCATCCATGAGCCACATATTTTGAAATGAAAAGTATAGAGAGGGTTTAGTAACATTTAAGTTCACAAGTGATAAGAAAGAGAATTTCAAAATGGTTTTGCAAGTGCTCATAGAAGTACTGAGAGAAGGTTAATCAAGAAATGGTTAAAAGAAATAACTTTATCGAGTCTATAATTATTCCAAGTAAATTAGACCCACAAAAGCCAATATATCTGATAACAATCAAGGATCATGTTTTTTAAAATATTCCATTGAAAATAAGTTCAGCATTACCACAATTGAGGAGAAGAGAGATAGTGTTAAAATCACCCACAAACCAGGAGATGTAAGAAGAGAAAAACTAATAAGATCTCACAAAGAAGTCATCTACCATTTCTATTACAAGAAGCATAAACAAATGAACCAAAACAACACCAATTATCATAAGTAATTTTAACATTCAACTTGGGATAAATCATCCAAAACCCAGAACAAAATGACTATTCCAAAAATCCAAATTTTATTTCTTGAATTAGCAAAAAATTACCAAAACCAATCATTCTACTAACAAGGAATGTTAAGGAAGAATAAAGGGTTCCAAGATAGCCAAAAAGGAAATTTTATGAGTCAAAATTTCTAATTTATTTCTAATAGAGAGGGTACCACCCTCTGATTCAAATTAAGAATCCATTATTTTAGGTAGAGTATCTAGTAACCCGAAAAGTTAGAAATTTAGTTTTGTGTGTTTTATTTTTTTCTAAAAATGTTTGAAATTTATTAGCTTCATCATTATCGATAGGATTGTTCAAGGATATGCTATTTGCACATTAAACCATCATTGTTACCACCTTCTTCCAAATCATTATTATGTTGCAAAATCAAATTAGAAATTAGTTCAACATTATGAAGAGGTAAGAAGAATTAATCATTAAAGCACAAGTGCCCAAGTCGATTAAAAACTTTATCCTTAGTTTGCTCACCAATCAAGCCTCATGAAGGATCATTTTCTTCAATTATAGTGGCAAAAGAAGGTAATATCATTTGAGATAGAATCATCATCCATAACTTTATCCTTTAAATTTTTTTAGTTATATCCAACTCTACTGAATAAAGCAGATTGCCTTGTTAGAAGTAGTCACCATCAACTTGAAGAAGATGACCAACAACACACCCTCTCATGATTAATGAAATGAACATGCAAATTGGGAAGAGAGATCCAAACTAGAATAATAGGATTCCTAACATCAAAATGAGGGATCCATTTTACAATCACATCTAATTGAAACAAAATATGAGCATCAAGTGAATAATAAATCATTTGAAAGCTTCAAGAAATGAGTCAATCAATTCAAGATAGAGAGTTTAAGTAAATGAATATTCTCAAAGTATGATAGTGAATTTACCTATTATGAATTTAAAGTTTTTTAAAGCCTTTACACAATCAAATCTAACATTATCATGGTACACCCCAAAGGAGGTAGAGATAAGTTTGAGAGACTCATGCAATTTTACCAAGAAGAACATCCTTGAAGGATTTTAAAGCAAGGTTTAATCTAGAGACCCTAGAGTTAAAACTTCAGAGTAGTAATCTTAGATTACCCAAGGAAGTAGCACAACCATGATCAACAACAAGATCATGAAGTGGCCAGTAAGCCAGTGAAATGGAAAACCAACAGTGTCCTGAAAAGTCGAGATGCTCCATAGGTGAAAGAGGTACCCAGAGGAGAATAAAGATGGGTTTAGGTTTTGATTTGTGATTTATGATTTAGGTTTTGTGTCAGAAGATTTTGGTTTAAGTTTAGGTTTGGGTTTTATGTTATTTAGGTGTAGGGCCTAGGTCCGGGTTTAGGCCCAGGTTTAGTCAGGTGGCCTAGGGCCCAGATCCAGCCTAGGGTCAGTTGTGATCCAGGTGGGTGGCCTGGTAAAGCCCAGGAGCCCAGGGCTCAGTCTCGTGCCTTGTGGCCTAGGGTCAGAGCCCAGGATCAGGGCCCAGGGTCAGCCTAGGGCCCAGCTCCAGGGCTCAAGTAGGCCTGTGATCAGTGGCCCAGGGCCCAGAGTGCCTTTTTAGTTTAAGCCCAGTTCAGGCTCTGGGGTCAGTGTGTCAGGCTAGGGTCAGGGCCAAGAAGGATCAGGCCTAGGGCCTAGGCTCATGGCTCAGTGGTTAGGATTGTTAAACCTGAACCTAGGTTTAGTTTTTTATTTTAGATTATTTTCTTATATTAGGATTTTATAGTATGATTGTGCAGGTTATGTTTATTTTTTAGGTTAATTAATTTAATTTAATTTAATTTTTTAGTTTAGGTTTAGTTTTATTTTTTTTTTTTAGGTTTTAGTTTAGGTTTTATTTTTTAGGTTTTATTTTTAGTTTTTAAGTTTATTTTTAGTTTATTTATTTTATTTAGTTTAGGTTTAAGTTTAGTTTATTTTAGGTTTATGTTTAGGTTTTATTTATTATTTTAGCTATTTTAGTTTTATTTTATTTTTTTTTTTTTTTATTTTAGGTTTAGGTTTTTTTTTAGTTTATTTTTTTTTATTTTATTTTATTTTATTTTTTTTATTATCTTTTATTTTATTTTATTTTAGGTTTATTTTTTTATTTTATTTTATTTATTTTATTTTAGTTTTTATTTTATTTTATTTTTATTTAGATTATTTTATTTTATTTTAGTTTAGTTTTGTTTTATTTTATCTTTATTTTTATTTTTTAATTATTTATTTTATTTTTTATTTTTAGTCATTTATATTATTTAGGTTTAATTTTATATTTATAGTTATTCAGTTTGTGGCCTGAGTTTTTTTAGGCCTGGTGGTTTGGGCCCAGAAGGCCCAGTTTCAGTGGTATCTGGCCCAGTGGCCTGGCTCAGGTCATCCAGTGGTTTGTGATTTGCCCTTATCCTGGGCCCAGCTCAGTCAGTGGCCTGTGGCCTGATCAGCCCAGTCAGTGGCCCAGGGCCTAAGGTCTGTGGCCCAGTTCAGTCAGGCCTGCTCATTACTAGTGGTCAGTGGCCCAGGTCAGGGCAGCCTGGCCAGGTCACCAGTTTGGGTCAGTTTTAAGACTGTGGCCTAGGCTGGTCCCAGGCTCCAGCCCAGTGGCTCAGTCCTGGGTCTGGCCCAGGGCCCAGGTCTTAGCCTGGGCCCAGTTAACTGTGGTCAGGCCTGGGCCCAGTTAGATTAGGCCCAGTGGCCCAGTGGCTCAGTAGCCCAGAGCCTGGGCTCAGTCTGTGTCCAGGCCAGGGCTCAGTCAGCTCAAGTGGGTGACTCCAGTGGCCCAGTCTATTTACAGCTGGGCCTGTGTGGTCAGGCCCAGTCCCAGTTTAAGGGTCCAGGCCTGTGGGTTAGGTCATTTAGGTCAGTGGTCAGAGGAGTTTAGGTCATTTTTTGTGATTATTTTAATCAGTTTATTCAGTGGCCCATTGTGGTTTATAGTTTGTGGTAGTTAAGTAGGGCCTAGGATTTGTGGTTGTGGCTAGTAGTTTAGAGTTTTTTTAAAAAAAAAATTAAGTAAACCAGTTTAGGCATTTTATTTAGTTTTATTTTTTTTATTTTATTTATTTTATATTTATTTATTTAGTTTTTTTTTTATTTATTTTATTTAGTTTAGGTTTATTTAGGTTTTATTTTTGGTTATTTTTTAGTTTATTTAGTTTTATTTTATTTTATTTATTTTATTATTTTATTTTATTTATTTATTTTATTTTATTTATTTTATAGTTTTATTTTTTTATTTTGTTTATTTTTGTTTAGGTTTTATTTTTTTTAGTTTGGGTTTTTTTTATTTTTTTTATTTTTTTTATTTTTATTTATTTTATTTATATTTATTTTGGTTTATTTTATTTTTATTTTATTTTTATTTTTATTTTATTTATGATAAGTTTATTTTAATTTATTTATTTTATTTATAGCTCAGCTCAGTAGGTTTATTTTTAGATTTTGTTTAGTTTTAGCCCATTCATTTCAGTATATTTTATCAGTTTGGGTCAGTGGCCTAGGTCATTTCATCATTTATGGCCCATCTTCAGTTTTGGCCTTCATTTCAGGCCCATGATCTTAGAGCTGCCCAGATTATTTAGGCCTTGCCTGGGTCAGCCCAGGGCCAGAGCCTTAAGGCCTTGTCAGGGCTGGCCCATTTAGCCTCTCAGTGTCCTGGCAGCCTTCCAGATCTTTGTCAGTATCTGGTCAGTCAGTGGTCATTTCCCATTATCATCAGCTTGGGAGTGCCCAGTATGGTCACTCAGGCCTGGGGTTGGAGTCCAGGCCCAGGTCATCAGAGGCCCAAAGATGGCCTGAGGCTCAGTGGCCTGGGGATCATTTAAGGGTATAGGTTTAGGGTGGTTGCAGCCTGGGGTTTTAGTTTTCATTTTCTTTTGTTTATTATTTAGTGTGGTAGGGTGGTTTGTGGCTCAGGTTTAGGTTTATAGGAGGGTCAGTGGTAGGGTTTAGGGTATAGGATTTAGGGTTGTAAGTTGGGTTTTTAAAAAATAAACAAACCCAGAGTTTAGTTTATTTAGTTTATTTATTTCTTTTTTTTTTATTTTACTTTATTTTATTATTTATTTTAGTTTAGTTTATTTATTTTATTTTTTTTTAGTTTATTTTAGTTTCTTTTTTGTTTATTTTAAGTTTTATTTTTTTTAGTTTAGGTTTAGTTTATTTTAGTTTATTTTTATTTTACTTTAGTTATTTATTTTAGGTTTATTTAGGTTTTCTTTTATTTTGCTAGTTTATTTTAGTTTATTTTAATTTATTTTGTTTATTTTTTTATTTTATTAGTTTTTATTTTAGTTTTTTTTTATTTATTTTAGGTTTTATTTAATTTTTCTTTATTTTGTTTTAGTTTATTTTTATTTTATTTTACATTTATTTTATTTTATTTTAGGTTTTTTATTTTAGATTTATTTTATTTTTATTATTTTAGTTTATTTATTTTATTTTTATTTTATTTATTTATTTTATTTTATTTTATTTTATTAGGTTTAGTTTTTTAATTTATTTTTATTATTTAGTATTTATTTTATTTTAGTATTTATCATTTATCATTATTTATTTAAGATTTAGTTTAGTTTAGGTTAGGATCAATTTTATTTTTTTTAGTGATTTATCAGTTAGCCTCATCTTAGGGTCAGCCTAAGGGTCTTAGCCCATCAGGATTTTAGGTTTTCAGGTCATTAATAGTGGTTAGTGTATATCAGGTTTAGTTAGTGCTCATTTAGGTTTAGGGCCTTCAGGTTTGTGGAGGGTTTAGTTTCAGGGCCTTAGTAGTCTTTTTAAGGGTCAGTCATTTGGGCTTTTGGGCCCAGTTTAGCTCAGTAGAGCAGCTAGAGGTGTAGTCTGTGGAGGGTCTAGGGTTTAGGTGTGGAGTATTGTGGCCTGGGGTAGGCCCAGTTTAGGCTAGTGGTTTTATTTATTTTATTTATTATATTATTTTTATTTATTTTATTTATTTTAGTTTTATTTATTATTTTATTAGTTTAGGGTTTAGTCATCTCATTTATTTTTATTTATTTTAGTAGTTTTTATTTAGTTTAGTTTAGTTTTTATTTTAGTTTATTTTAAATTTTAGTTTAGTTTATTTTTATTTAGTTTATTTTTATTTATTTTTATTTAGTTTATTTTAGGTTTTTTATTTTATTTTAGTTTTAGTTTATTTATTTAGTTATTTATTAGGTTTTAGGTTTTTTATTTTGTGTTTATTTATTTTATTTTAATTTAGTTTAATTTATTTAGTTTATTTTAGTTTTATTTTATTTTATTTTATTATGTTTTATTTTTTTAGTTTAGGTTTAGGTTTTATTTTTTCATGTTATTCTTTCTTCTTTAATTTTATCAACCAAGTAACACACCAAGTTTTTATTACAGTTTATTTGAGTGCATAGTTTATTTTAGGTTTTACTTTTTTTCAGTCATCATTCTTATTTAGTTATTAGTTTTTAGGATCCACCATCATATGCCCATTTTATATTTTTGCCTCCATAATTTTCACCACCACCTCCATTTAGTTAGATTTAATGGTTTCATTTTACCTCACCACCTTATCTAGATCAGTCACTGATGTTGGGATGCTCAGGGATTTTGTATGTTTAGTTTATTTTATTTTAGGTTTAGTTTATTTTTTATTTATTTTTTTTAGTTTAGGTTGTGGTTGGGGTTTGTGGTTTGGGTTTGATTTAGCTTTTGGGTTTTATTTGGGTTTAGGGTTTTGTGGTTTTTTATGGTTTTTATTATGTTTAGTTTTTTTAGGGTTGTTTATTTTAGTCAGGTTTATTTGTTTTATAGTTTTAATGTTTGTGGTTTAGGTTTGGGTTTAGATTTGTGGTTTAAGTTTTTTTTATTTAAACCTTTTAGTTTATTTAGTATGTTTTATTTTTTTATTTATTTTATATTTTATTTTTATTTTTATTTAGGTTTATTTTTAGTTTATTTTTTTATTTTATTTATTTTATTTTATATTTTAGTTTATTTTTATTTATTTTTAGTTTAGGTTTTATTTTATATTTTAGTTTAGTTTAGGTTTTTTATTTTATTTTTAGTTTTTATTTTATTTTATTTTATTATTTTTATTTATTTTTAGTTTATTTTATTTTATTTTTAGTTTAGGTTTAGTTTATTTTATTTTATTTATTTATTTATTTTTAGGTTTAGTTTATTTTATTTTTATTTTATTTAAGTTTTTTTTGGTAGTATTATTTATTTTTTAGTAGTTTATTTATTTTATTTATTTATTTTATTTTATTTTAGTTTTTATTTTATTTATTTTTATATTTTTTTATTTTATTTTTTATTTTTTATTTTATTTTTAGTATATTTTTAAGTTTATTTATTTTATTTATATTTTATTTATTTTATTATTTTATTTTATTTATATTTATTTTATATTTTTAGGGTATTTTTATTTAGTTATATTTAGTATTTATCATTTTTTTTTTTTATTAGGGTTTTATTTTAGTGGCTCATTGAGTTTATTTGTGGCTCAGGGTAGGGCCTTGCTCAGGGGCTCAGTTTGGGTCAGTAAGTCAGTGGCCCAGGGTTTATTTAGCTCAGTTTAGTGGTCAGTTCATTGTGGTATAGGGCTATTTGGGTATTTTATTAGAGTTAGTGGCCTTTTTAAAGTCAAGCAAAGTTTTAAGTTTGGGTTTTATTTTAATTTATTTTAGTTATTTATTATTTATTTATTTATTTATTTATATTTTATTTATTTATTGGGTATCATTTTATTTTAAGTTTAGTTTTTTTTTAGTTTAGTTTATTATTTAGTAAGTTTATCTTTTATTTTTAGGTTTATTTTATTTATTTTTTTTTATTTGGGTTTAGGTTTTATTTAGGTTTTAGTTTTACTTTTAGTTTAAGTTTTGGTTATTTTATTATTTATTTTATTTATTATCTTTTATTTTTTTTAGTTTTCTCATTAGCTTTGGTTTATTTTTTTATGGTTTTTATTTTATTTAGTTTTAGGCCTAGGGTTTTTTAGGGTCAGTGTTTAGGCTCAGGGTTTTTATTTAGTAGGGTTAGTTTAGTCTTAGGGTTTGATTTTAGAGTTTTTTTATGTTTAGTTTATTTTAGTTTTTTTATTATTTAGTTATTTTATTTTTATTTTTTATCCATTTTATTTTATTTGTTTTAGTTTATTTTATTTTATTAATTTATTTTATTTATTTTTATCATTTATTTTATTTATTTTATTTTTTTTAGTTTTTACTTTATTTAGGTTTAGTTTTATTTTATTTTATTTTATTAGTTTTTTATTTTATTTTTGGTTTAGTTTTTGGTTTTATTTTATTATTTTGGGTTTTATTTTTAGTATTTTATTATTTATTTTTAGTTTAGTTATTTAGTTTTATTTTTTTAGTTTAGATTTTATTATTTATTATTTTATTTAGTTATTATTTATTTTCTTTAATTATTTTTAAGTTTTTTATTTTTATTATATTCTTTTATTTTTGGTTTCTTTATTTTATTTATTTATTAGTTTATTTTATTTTTTATTTTATTTTATTTTAGTATTTTATTTTTATTTTATTTTTTATTTTAGTTAGTTTTTTTATTTGTTTTATTTTATTTTTAGTTATTTTATATTTATTAGTTTTTATTGGGTTTTTAAGTTATTTATTTTATTTATTTTATTATTTTATTTTATTATTTTATTTATTTTTATTTATTATTTTATTTTTATTTTATTAGGTTATATTAGGTTGAGTAGTCAGGATTTTTGGCTCATTTTAGGGCTCAGTTATTTTGGGTTTCATAGGCTTAGTGTCAGTATTTTGTGGTTCTTAGATTTAGTATTTTATTATGGTTTATTTTTTTTATATATATTTCATTTGGTTTATTTTATATTTTTTTATATATTATATTATTTATTTTTTTAGTTTATTTTATATATTAAGTTTTAGTAGTATAGTTTTATTTATTTATTTTATTTATATTTTTTTTATTTTTTTTTTTATAGTTTAGAGTATTATTATTTTAGTTTTATTAGTTTAAGTTAGTTTATTTATTTTATTTATTATTTTATTTTTATTTATTTAGTTTAATTTTTATGTATTTATTTAGTTTATTTTATTTTATTTTTTTGTTTTTTTTAGGTTTATTTTAGGTCATTTATTTTTTTAGTTAAGTTTTATTTTATTTATTTTTTTAGTTTTATTTTAATTTATTTTATTTTTTATTTTATATTTTATTTTATTTTAGTTTATTTTTATTTTAGTTTTATTTTATTTTAGTAGTTTAGTTTATTTTATTTTTATTTATTTTTATTAGGTTTATTTTTTTTATTTAAGTTTTATTTATTTTAGTTTATTTTATTTTATGTTACATTTTATTTGTTTTAGTTTATTTTTATTATTTTATTTTATTTTTTTTATTTAGGTTTTTTATTTAGTTTTTTTATTTTGTTTATTTTTTATTTATTTTATTTTATTTTATTTATTTTATTATTTAGTTTTTATTTTATTTTTTTTTTTGGTTTATTTTATTTATTTTATTTTTTTGTTTTATTTTTATTTTTTATTTTAGGTTTAGGTAGTATTTTATTTATAGGTATTTTATATTATTTTTAATTTAGTTTTTTTTTTAGTGGTTTAGGTTTTATTTAGGGTTTTAGTTAGTTTTAAATATTAGTTTAGGTTGTTTTTTAGTCATTTATTATTTTTGTTTATTTTATATTTTATTTTATTTTATTTTTATTTTATTATTATTTTTTATTTATTTATTTATTTTATTTATTTATTTTTATTTTTTATTTTATTTTTAGTTTATTTATCTTATTATTATTTATTTTATTTTTTATTTTTTAGTTATTTTTTATTTTAGTTTTATTTTATTATTATTATTATCTTATTATTAGTTTTTTTATTTTATTTATTTTTTAGGTTTATCTTAGTTTTTTATTTTTTATTATTTTATCAGTTTCAGTTTAGTTTTAATTTAGGTTTGGGATTTTATTTTGTGGTTAGTTTGTGGTTTAGGGTTAGTTTTTAGGGTTCAGGTTTAGGGTTTAGTTTTAGGCTCAGTTTTTATTTTAGTGTTTGTATTTAGGTTTAGTTTTTTATTAATTAATTTGGTTTTTAGATTTGGTTTTTTTATTTTATTTATTTTATTTATTTTTTATTATTTTAGTTTTATTTTATTATTATTTATTTTATTTATTTTATTTTATTTTAGTTTATTTTATTTATTATTTATTTTTTTTTAATATTTATTTATTTATTTTATTTTAATTTTTTTTTATTTTATTTTATTTTTTAGGTTTTGGGTTTATTTATTTAGCTATTTTCATTTATTTGTTTTAGCTAGGTTTTAAGTTTTATTTCAAGTTTACTTTAGGTTTTATTTTTTTGTTTAAGTTTATTTATTTTTTTTATTTAATTTTAATTTTATTTTATTTAGTTTTGGGATTTAGTTTATTTTATTTATGTTTTTTATTTATTTAGTTTATTTATTTTAGTGATTTAGGTTCATTTTATGTATTTATTTTAAGTTTAGGTTTTTTTTTAGTTTTGGTTTTATTTTATTTTTATTTTTTTTATAGTTTATTTTTTGTTTTAAGTTTTTATTTATTTTATTTTATTTTATTTTATTTTTATTTAGGTTATTTTATTTTCATTTATTTATTTTATTTTTTTAGTTTTTTATTATTTTATTTTAGTTTTTTATTTTATCTTTTATTTTGTATTTTATTATTTTATTTTTTATTTATCTTTATTTGGATTAAGTTTTATTTATTTATTTTAGTGTTATTTATTTTTTAGTTTTAGTTTAGGTTTTTTAGGGTTTAGTGGTTTAGGGTTAGGCCTGGGTTTAGGGTCAGGGTCAGGTGGCCTGTGGCCTGTGGCTCAGGTTGTGGCCTAGGGTCAGGTCAGGCTTTAGGTCTTTGTTGTGGTTGGGGTTCAGGTTTGTTTTAAGGTTATTTAGATTTAGAGTTTTGACTTTTTAATTCAAACCCAGTTAGGTTTATTTATTATTTAGTTCATTTTATTTACTTTAGTTTATTATATTTTTTTTATTTTTATTTTGGTTTATTTTTATTTTATTTTGTTTAGTTTATTTATATTTTAGTTAGGTTTTTTACCTTTTATTTGAAGTTTAGTTTATTTTAGTTTAGTTTTATCTTTATTTTATTTTTAGGTTTAGTTTTATTTTTTATTTTATTTAGATTTTGGTTTATTTTATTTAGGTTTAGTTTAGGTTTTATTTTAGTTTATTTTAGGTTTTTTTTAGTTTATATTTAGGTTTATTTATTTATTTTATGTTATTTAGTTTAGGTTTTTTTTATTTAGTTTATTTTATTATTTTATTTATTTTTATTTTTTAAGTTTTATTTATTTTATTTTATTATTTTAGGTTTATTTTATTTTATTTTAGGTTTAGTTTTTCTTTATTTAGGTTTGTTATTTTAGTTTAGTTTAAGTTTATTCTTTAATCTTTAGTTTTATTTTATTTTTATATTTATTTAGGTTTAGTTTAGTTTAGGTTTATATTTTAATTTAGATTTTATTTTATTTTATTTTATTATTTTATCTTGGTTTTAGGTTTTTATGTTTTATTTTGGTTTTATTTATTTTAGTTAGGTTTTTAGATTTTGTGGTTTAGGTATAGGGTTAGGAGGATTTATTTAGAGTTTAGGCCTGGGGTTTGGGTTTGGGGTTGTGGTTTGGGTTTGGTTTTAGTTTGGGTTTAGGGTTTGTGGTTTATTTTATGGTTAGTTTTAGGGTTTTAGGTTTGTGGTTTTAGGATTTAGGGTTGTGGTCTGGGTTTAGGTATTTTAGGGTTTAGGGTTTAGAGTTTTTTAGATTAAAGGTTTATGCTCAGTTTTAGTTTAGTTTTGTTTTTTTTGGTTTTTTTTAATAGAGAACAAATTTAGATTCAACATTTCTTCTTTTTGATTTCTTCAACCAAGTAACACACCATATTTTCTAAGACACAGATGACATAAATCAAAATGAGCACGCATGAGAAAATCAAAACCTTAGATAACTAGAACCATCTCTATTGTAAAGACACAATTCCATAAGCAAGTAGATCAATTGGTGTTCTTAGTTTCTTAGTTCCCATCGAACCATCTCTCCTCCGCCACCACCACTATAACCTCCTCCTCCTCCGACTTCATAACCACCAATGCTCACCACCACCTCCATATCCACTAGCAACTAGATCCCCACCACCACCGTGATAATCCGCTTGCATCTCCACCGCTAGATCTAGACTGAGCTTGATGGTGATGTTCTCCCAAAGTTCCCCATTCTTAGGGTTTGGTTTAAGTTTAGTTCATTGTTTTAGGGTTTAGGTTTTTTTTAATTTATTTTTACTTATAGGTTTGGGTTTAGGTTTTTTGGGGTTTAGGGTTTAGGGTTTAGGGTTTAAGTAGAGGTTTAGGGTGGTTTAGTGGGTTTAGTGGGTTTAGTTGTAGCTGGGTTTAGGATTTAGGGTTTATGATTTTTTAAAAATTAAGTAACAGTTTAGATTTTTTAGTTTATCTAGTTTATTTAGTTTATTTTTATTTATTTTAGTTTAATTTTATTTTATTTAGGTTTATTTTAGTTTTATTTAGTTTAGTTTATTTATTTTAGTTATTGTAGGTTTTATTTAGTTTTTTTTAGTTTAGGTTTATTTATTTTAGTGAGTTTTTTTTAGGTTTAGTTAGTTTTATTTTATTTATATTTTGGTTTAGGTTTGAGGTTTTATTTTAGTTTTATTTTAGTATTATTTTAGTTTAGTTATTTATTTTAGATTAGGTTTAGGTTTTATTTTTATTTAGTTTATTTTATTTATTTATTTTATTTTTTATTTTATTTTTTAGAGAGATTAGGTTTTATTTTATTTATTTAGGTTTTATTTGAAGGTTTATTTTATTTTTCATTTAGTTTTATTTTATTTTATTTTGATTTTATTTAGTATTTTATTCTTGGTTTATATTATTTTAGTTTAGGTTTTATTTATTTATTTTAGTTTATTTTATTAGTTTATTTTTATTTTATTTTGTTTTAGGGTTTTATTTTTAATTTTATTTTATTTTATTAAGTTTTATTTATTTTATTTTAGTCTTTTAGGGTCTAGTCAGGTTTGGGATCTGTGTTTAGGGTTTAGGTTTTGGGTGTGGTGGTCAGTTTTAGGGCCCAGGTTTAGTGGGTTTCCTTGTGGTTTGTATTTTAGGCCTAGTTTCAGCTTTGGGTTTTTTAAAAAAATCAAGTGTGGCAGTTTATTTTTATTTATTTATATTTATTTTATTTTTATTTAGGTTATTTTTTTTTTATTTATTTTTATAAATTTTAGGTATATTTATTTTAGGTTTTTTTATTATATTTTTTAGGTTTAGGTTTAGGTTTATGTTTATTTTAGTTTAGTTATATTTTTATTTTATTTTATGTTTATTTTATTTTTTAGGTTTAGGTTTTAGGTTTTATTTTAAGTTTATTTTATTTTCTTTAGTTTAGTTTATCTTTATTTAAATTTATTTTATTTATTTTTTTTAGTTTAAGTTTAAGTTTTATTTATTTTATTTTAGTTTATTTTAGTTTAGGTTTACGTTTACTTTATTTTGTTTATTTTAAATTTAGGTTTTTTTTTAGTTTAAGGTTTAGGTTTTTATTTTATTTAGGGTTTTGTGCCACTATCCTTTAAGATCTTTGATGACAGTGGGAACCCATGATAACACATTGTACACTTTAGAGGCTATTGCAACACGGGCGCAACGCACTACACCGCCTTTTCCTTAGCAGTCTATTAAGTGTTGCATTTGATTGATAAGTCGAACTGCCCAAAGGTTCGGTGAAGACTTTTGCTGAGTTGGAGCACCTCTTCATCAAGAGGTTTGTTGAAGCTCAGTAGAGGGTGACTGTAGGCAACCTCATTGTAGAGAAACATAAACTCAATGAGTCCCTTATTGATTACATTCTCAGGTGGCGTAACCTGAGCATGAAATGTGAACCACATCTATCTGAACAACATGCCATTGAGATTCTTCTCAAGAATATCCATGGCTCGGTCGCCTTCATGCTTAAGGGCTTTACCATCAAAACATTCGAGAAATTAATCAACAAGGCATTGCAAGAGGAAGCCAAACATTTGCCCTTTCTCGACCAATCCTCTAGGCCCAAGCAAGGTATTTGAGAAGCCAGACAGTTGTGTTAGTGGATGAGGGAAGCGCCGTAGTTCATGAGACTACGTGCTCGCAGCCTCCTTGCCACCTCCTCTTCCACCCCCATCATACGCCACCGTACCACAACAACCATTTCCACCACCTCAAGAGCCTACCCAGAGTGTATTCATATCCATCGCCGTAGCTACTTTCCACCTACTCTCGATAGATTGAATAAGCCATATTCATTCAAGAGGGAGGTAGTATGGAAAATCTTTAAGAATGTTAAAGTTAACTTGACTTTCAATTACCAGAGCCTAAAAGGTCAGAGGAAGTGGGCAAAAGTCGTGATCCTAGCTATTACCCCCACCATCGCATGTTAGGCCATGTAGAGGATTGTATTACTTTTAAGGATTATCTTGAGCAACTACAAGTTGAGAGCCATAGTTATCCCTAAGGAATACTTATTAAACAACCATTTAGTTCCATTAGAGTAATCCTTGGGGATACTGATCCTTATGACCAAAGAAGGTTAGGATATCTCCTATCTCAACCTCAAAGAAGATCATTTCTAAGATCAAGAAGCTTTCTTTACAAGTGTCTAAAGTAATCACCTCCAACACCAAAGAAGGTTTCTAGTTGCAAAGGACAACTGGGAGGGTTATATCCCAAGAAGTAGGTACCACCATACTTGCCCAGATAGTCCAGTAGTGCAGCCACCATCCGAGTCCAATACTCCTTCCACTATTATAACTACCACCTCTTCTACTAGCTCCTCTTACCTAAAAGCATTGTATTTGTGGATAAGGGCACTAAATCCCTTACTTCTTACTTTATGTGATTTCTATCATGTACCTCCACCCAAAAAAGAAATGAAGAAAGCGATTCTACTTATATATTGTCTACTTCTAATGCTCTGATTTTATTCCTATTGAAAGCTCTCTGAGTCTAAATAAAAATAATAGCTCTAGTAGTTCCGATCCTTTCATTTATGATTCAGTCGACTATCCTTCTAATCAGTTCACCTCTTGAGATTGACTTGGAGTCGACACTCGAGGATCCCATAAGATAAGTCAGGTATGTACCGATGAGAAGGTAGAACTTTCCACAAGCTCAACATTCCAAGAAGTCACCAAGTCAACCTACAAGTGGCAAAGTTCTACCTCCTAGTAGCACCGTGATAAGGGTAGCAAGTCATTAGTTCTAGTAAGCCACTTCATAAGATGCTCCACCCATGGATATGAGGACCAAGCCAGAGTTGATTATAATGTCCTAGCTCACCTTAGAAAGTTTTCAGCTAAGCTAAGCATATATGATGCCCTTGTCTTATCCAAAGAGATGAGGAAATCTCTAATCAAGGCTTTACTTGATCTAAAGATATGCTTAAACCCGCTACTAAAGAGGAGGCATGCCACTCAAAGGACATCTTAGAGTTACATTCAATGGTGAAGACTTACTCTAGGGATGACCGAGCACAACCACCTCTTTACATTACTGGATGTTGGCATACGTATCCAGAGTTCCATTGACCTGTATTAGTCAACATTATGAGTCTAAGAACCCTTGCCTTTGAGGATCGACATCTCCAAACTCCAAAAAAGGATGATGTTGAAAGGATTCAATGAACAAGGCAAGAGTGCCTTGTGGTGTTTATTTCGGATGTATGGTGGGAAGGAGGGGGGGGACCACGAGATCATAGGGGTTACTTTTTAGGTGAACTGGTACAATGTTCAGGTATGATGTACTATCTCAAAAGATAGAGGCATCACCCTACAATGGACCTAATCATATAATAAGGACTCCTAAGGCATGATAAGTCTTCAAATGTACTGGAGATTTTTCTCTACTTTACATGAATGAATAAAGCAGGGTTTATATTAAACAAGGTTCTTAAGTTCCCTATGGAGGTAAGCCTCCAAATTAGTTACATCTTAGGAAATGAAATTTCTAAGAATACCTCGATTAAAGTAGACAATTATCATCTCCAAAGATTTCAAGGTTAGACTATCAAAAGATTGGTTGTATTTGGAAAATCAATTGGAAAAGTTTAAGGAGAAGACTTATTTTTTGAATCCAAATAAAATAAGTAAAATGCTCATTATACTAGGAAGCCTAGTAAGCATTCTAATATATCATATGGTTGGGCTTTATAATTTTGAAGTTGAGGAGATTTATATGTTTTGAGTTGAAATTTAATTAGATTACTAGGGCTTATAATCCACCAACATAAAGTTGTGGGAATGCCTAAGAGGTGAGGATTTATTCTCATAGTCCAAAGAAAATAGCTACCTCAGATACTAAATCTAGGGACCTTTAGCACGAGCTAAAGCACGATGTAAATATAAGCGATAGGTGGACATAAGTGTTTATCTCCACAAGAGAGAATAAATTGTTTGACTTCTGGACTTATAATCGTCTGGAGTTGCCGCCAGTTAATGCCTCCTACAATTTTAAAACCATGTAGTCCGGTCTTATAAATTGCAAGATAGCTAGGGTAGTTATTTAATTAGAAAGAGACTAAAAAAACACACTCCTAAGAGACTAGCATGAGTGGTATGAGCATATAACTTAATCTATAGATGCAAAATCTTTTCAAATTTTATGTCATTTTAGACATCATTTTGATATTTAGGATTTTTTATGCATAAATGTGTGATGAAATAGATTATGGGTCAAATCATCTAAAAGAAGGTATTCTCCACCACAAGGGATGCCCTCATAGGTCAAGCATTCCTTTATCGTGCAAGGATGGAGATCTTTCGTGTTCAAGAGAGAAAGAATATGCATGCAAGATGTGAAACATACAACCATACAAATAGGGGTTTTAAATATTTTAATTATCTTATTTATGTCTTAGGCTTTATGATGAGGTTATGAGTTGTTTAAAATTTAGTTATGAGTGATTAGTTGGGTAGAAAAGTTATTTTTATCTTAAGAGCCTAATCATATTCAAGCCACACATTAAAGCATCAATCATTTAAGAAACTATGAAAAGTATCATCCTAATGCACAATGTAATTATAATTAATTAAACAATTATATATACTATCATAAAAGAATAAAAGGCTATCGAAAGTACCATACAACCCAAGAGAAAAAAGATGGGTTTACCCTTATACAACTGGAATATGAAAGAATAATTATAATTATATGAAATGCTATGTGGGTCTTTTCTTCATACTTCCATTTGATTTGGTTCCTTCTTTGATTTAGATGGTGCTTGCTTCAAAGGCATCACCCCAGACAAAGCCTTCTGGCCACTGCTCATCCTAATCCCCTTTAGTACTAATCCTAATTCCTATTGCAAAAATTACATTTATGTGGGAAAAGTAAATCTAACTACACCTGAAAAATAGAGGTTAGTTAAATATACATATAATCCTAAGTAGTTGTATTTATAATTTGGACTTAGTACCCTACACATGGATAACTAAGCCCACACGTCTAACTTGGATTATGCTTAAGGATTTAAGCAACTTGTAAAAGAGCATTCACATTTATTTCTAAGCATCCCTTAAGCATAATCTCCTGTAGAAAATATGATTAGGCTAATATTGGCCTATCATTTAGTCTACGAAGCATACACCCTAACATCTAATCTAAAATAATACATCATAAAACAAAATATACATCAATCCATACACCGCCCCTAACTTAGAGCTGGTGACTTAATTCTAATGTGTGTATTAAAGCTTGTGTGGTAAGTCTTGTTAGTATTAGTGTTGTAAGTGTAGAAGGATTCAAATTAACATGAAAGGTGGATTTCACTTGAAGTAGTTTAATTAATTTGAGAATTGTAATTTGTGTTTTCTTTTGTTTCATTTGATCCCACTTAGTAACTAAGTGTTATAAGGAGAGGAAAAAAGGGTTGCCCTCTTCCATCCCTACCTTAAGTCAGTTTCTAAAGTATATTAATTTTATTTTATTTTCTTTAGTGAATGGTTTATTAAATGATTTAATTAATCCTAAGTTTAGGTTCACTTTAAATAATTCTATTCAAAATGAAAGGCATCTTAACATTAATTTAATTGAATTACTACTACTTGACATATACTAAATCATTCCTTTTCATCACATGTAACATGCATATGATTTAATCTAGAGTGTATCTATACATGCAACATATTTTACACTTAAATGATGAATGTATGTGTATGTTTAGAATTTATATTTTATTTGATTGAATTATTTAAACATATTAATTTAAAACTTTACCCAAATTCTTATACAAAAGGACATAAGAATGAAATTAAATAAGCATGTGCCATTGTTAACCTAGGAAGTGAGGTAATCAAATGACCTCCTTGAGTTAGCTAAGCCTCAGATTCTCGAATGTCTAGACTATATACCCATTTGCATTCAAGCATATGTAAATTCATATACGTGAACATAGGAAGTAAGCTACAAATCATATGGCTAATTAATTCAACCACTTAGTCAATTATGAATGCATGCAATTTTAATGTAAAATGGGATTTTCATTCACTAATCACATATACATATACATGTACAAAGATATAGTCATTGTTAAACAAGAGAAATGAGGTAATCAAATGACCTCCTTGGGGCTAACTAAAGCATCATATTCTAGATGTCCGACTATATACTTGCTTTTCTTGGACACACATGGATGTATACATAAATGAGGGAAAGTAAACCATGCAAAGATTATTTTTTTTATTGAATCATTTATATATATGAAGTAAAGCTCTGTCTAAATTTTAATGTTGAAATACATAAGAATGAATTCAAATGGGTATGTGCCATTATTAAACCAGGGAAGTGAGGTAATCAAATGACCTCCTTGGGGCTAGCTAAAGCCTCATGTTCCTGGATGTCCGACTATATACCCATTACCATTCAATCTTATATCAAATCAACACATGAATAGAGGAAAGAAAACTCAACATTCATACACTTAAGCTATAATAAACATGCATTTCTTATGTATTTATAACTACATCATAACACATATTATTATTCATTATTAAGCTTTTGAAAAATACATTTGGATTTAATAGTGATAATAGCCATGCATATATTAAATTAAATCAACACATGCAATCTACATAAAGGAAATCCATTTTATTTTACTTGATTTTGAAAAGATGGATGCATGAATTCAAATTATGTACCAAATTTAACATGATTGAAAGAGGACAATCAAATATAAGCATGTGACTCATTCAACCAAACTAGTTCTTAAGGACAATCAAATCAAATAAAATTATTTAAAGCAAACCAAATCTTCTTTATTAATTAAGTTTTGGATTTGATTTAATTTAAAGAGGAGAAGAGAAATCATCACTTGTTGTTTTAAACCCATTCCCACATTGGATTTAATTTAATTTAAGGAAATGTAATTAAGTTGTATTTATTAGTTAATTAAGTTGAACCCTTAATTAGATGAATTAATTACCCTTACCTTTATCACCTTAAAGTAATTAACTAAATAATTATGAGCCAACATGACATAGAAAATAAACTTATAATGATCCTAAGAAATAAATGGGGCCTAATGCAATTGGCTCATGATTAATAGTTAATTAGATTAAAGGACTTAATTAATTACTCTAATGTGATTATTATTTCAATTTGATTAAGTGATTCAATTAATTAATTAAATCTTAATTAATTTCATTTTAAAAAAGGGTGAAATGAACTTAAGGAAAGGGGTCCCAACCTTATTCCTTAGTTCACTTACTATTGTACAATGATTAATAAACTTAATTAACCAATTTATTATTGTTCATGGGATTAATTAATCATTAATTAACTTAAAAGAGTAGTTAAGGTTTAATTAGTCAAATTTTCTAATTAAGTGAGCAATAAATCTCAATAAAATCATGGGAGGCAGAGGTCATCCCATTAAATTAACCCATAAATTTTGGGATTACTTACTCAAGTAATTAGTAATTAAGCTAATTAATTTTGCAATTAAACCATAATTATCAAAATTAGTTAAGATCATTTTAATTAATTCTCCTCTAAAATACCTTTAAAATGAGTATTTATTTGCATTTTTTATTTCTCTATGATTTTAATGATTTTAGAAGTTTTAGCCATTAAAAATGACTAATTAAGCCTAATCCTGTTGGTTCCACATGCGCGATGCACTAATTTCCATGTGGTGCCATGGGATTGATACTTAAAACTTATCGCTCAGTGCCTACAAGGTGGCGGTGGATGCGCTTTCTCGTTGCTATCCCATCTAAGATCGATGGCTATTAATCTCATAGATTAATAGGATTAAATCATATCGATCTAGATCTAATCATGACGTCCATTTTGATCATGTAGAATGGACAGTGTGTGATCTAACATCACGCGAGTGAGAGAATGGAGTTCCTTTGCCATTTCTCACTTGATCTGAGCTTATCCAAGCTTGGATCAACTCCATGAGGAACCCACACCTTCAAGACATTGATCGGAGGGGTTCCAATGGTTAAGATCACATGAGATGCAAGTTTTCTTCAAAAATCTCCAGCCCATTTTTTCCTAAGGATCGGTTTTGGAAGCATACCTCACTGGAGCTCAATATCAACGGCTCGAATGATTGAGCAAGTTTCATCTTGCAGAGACGAAGCCCTATTGAGCAACAATTGGATAAATTCTTCAATGTTCGCTTGGAAGGCCACAAATTGATGATTTAGAGCTCAGCTTTCATCGAACTCCCACCTCCCATGCTCGGGAAGCTTGGGAGATGATTCATTCTTGCTCGATGAGGCCTAGGGAAGGTGCGTGGAAGTTCATTTGAGTTTAATGGAGAAATGGGGAAGTTAGGTCAAAAATGGGAGTGTCCTATTTCGGATGCAGAATGGCATTTTATGATCGAGGAACGATCTTGGGAGCTAGGAATGGCTCTAGCTCTTCTTGGGTAGCTAGGGCTCGAGGAATGATTTTGTGTATGTTTGAGTGGAAATGAGGGTGTATACCCACCTTCATCTTGATCGAATGGTGGGATGTTTTAGCTTCTAGGTCATCCCCATCTCGTGTGGTGGTAGGGAGGAGGTGAGTTGGCTTGGCTTGGTTGGTCAAGGTGTGAGGTGGTCGCTAAGGAGGAATCATGGGTCTCCTATGGGTTTCAAATGCTCCAATGGGAAAGGTGAGGTGATTTCACCTCCCATGGGTCATGGAAGACCCAACCACCCCTTGGGTCAGGTTGGGCAATGTCCTAGGTGACTAGTGGACCATTGGGAGAGTACTAAGTGGCTAAGGAATGGATATCACCACTTACATAGGTGATTTCTCTCATATGATGCCCTTGACCCAAGGGTAGAATGATCATTTGGCATTTGATTTTATTTGGGCAGATTTGAAATAAGCCAAAAGTGGGTTAACCCAAATTTCAAGTCTATTGGAGTTGATTTGGTTAGGTTTGGCTCAATTTGACTCAATTAGGTCAAATTGGGTTGGTCAAGTTGACCAATTGGTCAAATTGGCTCAAACTAAGGGTCAAGTTCATATGATCATTTGGGATGTTTTGGTTCAATTGGTTGGGTTAGATTTTGATTTTGGCTCATTTGAATTCATTTGGGTCAAATGGGTTAAGTTGACCAATTTGACCAAATTGACCAAATTGGCTTGGGTTGGGTGTTGATTTGGGTTTAGTTGACCAATTGAAGATGATTGTAGGCTTTGGTTTTAATTAATTTGGATTTGTTTTTGATTTAAGCCAACTTTAACCATCAGGTCAATTTGGGCCAAGTAGGTCAATTGTGTTCAATTGGGTTTAATCATGGCTTTGGTCAAGTTCAACAATCAATTTGGAATGAACTTGAGCCATTGGTTGCAATCAATTTAGTTTATAGTTTGAATTGACTCAATTTGGTCTTTAGGTCAATTTGGGTCAACTTAGGTCAAGAGAGCCAATTGGTTTGACTGATCAAGTTCAAGTCATATTCAAATATTGATTTTGATTTGGTATGAATCATTAGTTTCAAGGGATTTGGCTTAGGTTGTAATTTGGCTAGTTTGGGTTCATATGGGTTAATGGGTTGACTTGGTCAAATGAACAAGTTGACTTTTTTGGCCCAATTGTGATAATTGATCAACTTAGGGTGATCAACAATCATGATGGGAGGTTTTGATGAGCTTGGTTCAATCCAAATTGGGTAGGATTAGAACTTGGCTCAAATAGGTCAAATTGGCCACTTTGGGTCAAGTGGACCAAATTGGTTTAGTTGATTTGATTTTGGGTTGAGTTTAGTTGAGTTTATATATGGATTTGGATTGATATATAAATTCAATTGCAATTGGCTTGTGTTCAAATGGGTTTTGGTTCAATTAAACATTTCAAGTCAAAAGGGTTAAGTTGGGTTTGACTTGGGTTGATTTTTTGGTTTGATGATTGTATATTTTTATATTCATGAATATGATTGAAAGTATGATTGATTCATGAGAAAATTAATTGAATTTGGGTTTTGGAATGAAGGAATTTGGCTAAGTCCATGGAGTTGGGTCATGTGGCTTAGGTTTGGATTTTGATTTGGTTTGATTTAGTTTTGATAATTTAAATGTATATTTCATTTAAATTTGTGAAGATGATCAAAAATATGATTGATTTGTGAGAAAATCAATTGAGTTTGACTTGATTTGGATTAAGATTTGACTAAGTCCATGGGATAGGTCATATGGCTTATGAAGGGTTTTGATTTAATTTGATTTAGTTTGATTTAATTTTGATCATTTGCATGTATATTTGATTTATATTTAGAAAGAAGATTGAAGATATAAATTGATTATGAGAAAATCAATTGATTTTGATTTGGATTAAGATTTGGCTAAGTCCATGGGATAGGTCATATGGCTGGAAGGGTTTCAAGTTTGGATTTGATCATGGGCTTCAATCATTTAGTTTTGGAATTTGGGTTTGTATTTGGATTTGAATTTGAATTTGAATTTGATGTTTAAATTGAACTTGAGGTTTGGTTTGAGAAGGTGAACATGGATTGGATTTGGGTTGTAGGGTAGGTGGATTATCCTAATCCCTAAGGCATAACCTATTCCTATGGTTAACCCTTCTAAGTCATTAGGCTTAGGTTAAGTGTTTACATAATTATTAGAAGTGTCTTATGACTAGGGAAGTATTAGTCTCTAGAAGACTCCTAAGTCTAAGATGGGAAGAATGAATACACACTCCAAAAGTGAGGTCAACAGGACTTAGGCCCCATAGTGTTGCCCTTGGAGATAGATGATTGGAAGATCGAAGCCAAGTTTCATTATAGACTCGATACATCTTTCAATGCTTTGCTTGGGAGACCATGGATACATGAGAACAACATAGTTCCATCCTCTACATCAATGTATGAAGTTTGTGAGAGGTGGGATCATCTATGTCAAAGGAGATCTCAAGTTTATTTACAAGTTGACATATATGAGGATGCGCTTACTACCTCCCTCAAAATCAACAAGTCTATTCTCATGAACTTGGCCAAAGTTAAAAAATATAAGAAAAGAAAATAAAAGAAAAGGAAAGAGAAAAAGAAAAGAAAAGAAAAGAGAAAATGAAAATAAAAGGGAATGGAAATAAACTTGGATGAGGAAATGGAGCGACATTAGATTCCACCCACAAGTTACTCCTTTCAAACATATGGGTAAGATGACCTAACCTCAACCAGAGGAAGAGCCTAGTTCGTGAGGTCATCCTGTGTGGAAAACCTATTTATTGTCCAATAGAAGATAAATCCCAGTTACCAAGAGTACACCGCTATCCATAGACTTAGAAGTTCAAAGGATGAGTCTTATATGATTAGTACACTAGCCTCTACTCAATAGTAGATTCCCTTGAGGTGACACTTGAGCCGATAGCAATGAAGACTGGGGCTCTAAAGCAAAGCATAAGTGTATCCAAGTGTATATGTCAAACAATTAGGCATCAGTTGGGAACCTTAGCTTTAACCTCACTTTCCTCTGAAAAAACCAAGGGTTTAGTAGTTAAGGAAGCCCCTAAGTTACCACAGGTGTGAAGTCTCAGAGATTCTTTCTGTGAGCACCATCCTCAAGTCAAGAAGTTGATGTAGAACTTGTGGATGATTCATATAAATATTTAATAGAATTACCTTTTGATTGGTACTTACCTTGTGTTCATAATTTAGCAAATAAAGGGTTAATCCCACATACTTGGTCAAAGTGTAGACTACTTTGAAAGAATGTGGAAGAACAAATGCAAAAGCTCTCAATCAATACTGACTAGATTCGCACAATGGGTCGCCGATGATGATGATTACGCTAGTCATCACCAATAATTTGGAATCGAGTTCTTTTAAAATCACATTAACTCATAGAGTGCTTAGAAACTTCGATGATCCAGATGATTTTGAAGTCAAAGATGCACCACTAGAGTTTGAAGAAGAGATCAAGTCAACCATCGATGAGCTCAAGGAAATCAACTTAGGAAAGAAGATCCATGCCCGACATACATCGTTCTTTGAATGAAATTGAAACCAATGACTTAGTTAGCTATTGACCGATTTAAGGACTACTTTGCATGGAGTTATGAAGAGATGCCTGGATTGGCTCCTGACATAATGGTCCATAAACTAGCAATAGAGCCTACTGCTAACCCATCAACCAAGCTCCTAGACGCATGCGATTAGACATCGAACAACATGTCATTTATAAAATA